>OY992895.1:85084980-85097480 GCA_963921405.1 Cepaea hortensis | reverse complement strand
GGAAGTCCAGCCAGGCTCAATTCTGAGCGACGCTAAGCCCGTTGCAGGTCAGTCGGGACACAGCGTGAAACTTGGGGTTCACGCAAGGGGACTATACTCCGACTGACGAGAATGCTGAAAGGCTCATCAGACAGGCTTGGGAGATCGTAGCGGACAGACGTGTGAATGTGGCATGCAATGAACTGAATGTTTGAGCGTGAATCGATAGCTAGCCTGTACGAGTGTAAGAGACCGAACGCCTGGGTTATTGACTTGTAAGTGTATTGCATTGATGTATTGATTGATTGCATGTATTGATTGTATGATGAATTGGGATTATGCGATATATGCATTGATTGTGAGTTGCGCGTAGCGCGAATAAAGTGTTTACATTGTGTCACATTGAGTTATGTAGTGATAGTCTTTAGTATCTCACTTGTCAGCCAACCGGCCAGAGTCTTGCTGCCGCAAGATCCTGACAAGTGCGAACGTGGGGGCTCGTCCAGCTTGAACCGTTTGTGTAAAATAAGTGCGAACGTGGGGTCTACGTCCAGCTAGTTTGAACCAGTTGTTTAAGAAAAGTGCTGTGTTAGATACGTGCGAACGTGATGGCATCCATCTTGAAAGTTATTGTGAAATAGATGTGAACGGTAGTTAGTGTAAGCGGAAAGTTCGGAAAGGTTTGAAAGTGAGTTGTTGATTGTGGTGAAAAGACGACAGAACGACTAACAAAAATACTTGCCTACATACAAACCTTCAAAACTTAGTTGACATCGCATACACCACACTTTTGTACTAGTCCTAATTTCTCTTAATCCAAAAACAACAGGTTGTTTTGTGTCATCCATACCTGTTGATTGTAAACTCCAATTTTTGTCGACCTGAAGAAAGATCCATTGTGTTTGCGGGCAGTAACGAACAGCCATTGTCCGAAACAGGTTTCAAGAAACACTTGAGTATAAATTTTTCTTCTTAATACTTTTGTAGGCAGGTCGAGGCATAAGCTGTACTAGTAAATATTGTATAAAGCATTGAAGTTGAATTACTAACATTATAATTAACTTTGTGTGTATCCATTTCATCGGACATATTTCATCATGTCTAGTTTAAATGATTTCATCGAAATGGGTTTAAAGCTGAATTTTTTCTGGTGAAGAGTTGAATAACTGGAGTGAGAGAAAGTATGCAGAATATCTCCTATTACAGGAAAAAGCAATGGAACGTGAATATAGAGCGGCCGAAACGGCTTTGAAGCAGGCAGAATCAGATAGTTGCTTTGAAACAGTCTGAGTTAGATAGTGCTTTGAAGCAGGCTGAAATAACTGCAAAAAGCAAACAGGCAGAAACTGATGCAGAATTAAGAAAAGCTGAAATTCTAGCTCAGAGCAAGAAACAGGAGCTTGAAATTAATGCCCAGAGTAAACGTGAAGAACTGAAACTGCAACTAAAAATCGAACAGCTAAAAGCTGAAACATCCACAGAGAAGGATGTTAGAAAGTCTGACAGATTAGACAAAGAAAATCAGTACAAGAAGTACCAAGGGATCGTCACAAGTTTCACCACGGGCGACTGCATAGCAGCCTTCACCCAAAACTTTGAATGCATTATGGAGCATTATCAGATCCCAGAGACTGAATGGAACATTATATATATGAGAAGTCTTTCTGGGGAACCTCTGAAAGTGATAGAGGCCATCCCCAAAGATCTGAGAAAAGATTATCATTATATTAAGTCTAAAATCATGTCTCATTTCCTGTTAGATGAAGCAGGCTACAGAGAACAGTTTAGTAAATTGTCACCTAAACCAACACAAAAGTTCTCTGACTACGTATCAGTAGTACAGGATATTTTTACAAAGTGGCTGTCAGCAGCCAAAGTGAATGAAAGTTTTGATAGATTGAAAGATCTTATCTTGAGAGATAAAATTATTACATCTCTCTCACCACCATTTTCGAAATTTCTATTGGAATGACAGTGTGAGAGTGTACAACAGATTGAAAGTCGTGGCTCGGGGTATTTTACAGCCAACAAACACTGTTTCACTAGTGGATTGACAAGCACAGACTTTGTAGCAGCAGCTACATATAATAGATCAAAGTCAGTGCCCTACAGTAAACAGAAACCCTATAAATAGTCTACTGAGAAATACTATCAGTGCAGACATTGCAATTTAACACACAATGAAAATGATATGTGTGATAAACATCCAGGAAACCTCACCTACTTGCAGAATTACATAAATAAGCAAGATAGGGAAAGAAAGAGCTATAAACGTCTCACCAAATGCTTCCTTTGCAAAGCATATGGCCACTGGCGCGACTCTTGTGAAGGCAAGAAAATGACTAGAAAGTCTAATGCAGCCATGTTTTATAGCTCTGCCTCAGTTGAGGAAACTGTTGAAGATCATCCTGTAAATGCTGCAAATTCTATTGATGTATTTCACCTTAAAAAATGTACCATCTGTGGTCGTTTTCATGAGGATGGCGTTTTAACATGCGGCCATTCCATACCTGTTACCAATGAGGAGGCCAACCTGGTCATTAACTCCAAAGGTAAATTAAACATCCACCATGGGTATGTTAATGGTAAAGCTGCCACCGTCTTACGGGACAGCGGGAGTACCCTTATTGGTCTAAAGAGGAACTATATATCACCTTAAGATTATACTGGTAAACATGTTACATACAGAACTTTCTCAGGTAACATAGAGAAATACCCTCTTGCATGGGCATATATAGATACACCATTTCTTACAGGAAAGGTCAAATGTGCAGCATTGACCAACCTGTGTTGCGATATTATTATCGGTAACCTTCCTGAAGTAAATGATATGCCACATGATAGTAGTACATCCACTGTCACTTGTAACAATGATAATAACAGGGCACCTTCATCTCAAACCACTGTTCATGATGTATTACCACCTGTAAATGAATGCATGTATGCCAATTCTGTAACATCAGCACATGAAAGTATTAGTCTGAATGTAACACCTACTTGTAATGTGATTGATAACCTTGATATTGCAAATGCAGTAACCAGATCTTCTGCTCAAATACAAGATCGAATCGATCAGACAGAGGCTTTACTAATGGTAAGAACAGTTGTAACATCTCCTGAAACAACCAGGGAGAAGTTTATAACAGCCCAAAAAGCCGATCGATCTTTGCAGAAATATTTTAAATTAATAGGCCAAAAGCCACGCGTAACAAAGAACGCTAGATGGCATTTTGCGTTGAAGAATGGAATTCTGACACGGTACTATACCAAAGATTCTAACACTACAGAACAAACGGTGCTACCATCAGAACACCGCAAACAAGCATTACATCTAACGCACGACATACCATTTTCAGGGCATATGGCTTATACTAAAACGAGAGCGAGGTTACTTACTCAGTTCTACTGGCCCAAATTCTGCAGTGATACCGAACAGTATTACAGAAGTTGTGACATCTGCCAGAAGCTTGTAAAAAAGGGTAAACACCCACAAGCGGAACTGCAAATCACAGATTTGGCAAGCAGACCGTTTGAAAAGATCTCGGTCGATATAGTGGGTCCTCTTAACCACATAACATCCAGAGGCAATAAATACATTCTAACGACAATTGACCTCTGTAGTAGATGGCCAGAAGCGATTCCTCTTAAAAATATAACTTCCAAAGACATCATGGAAGTCTTCTTTCATATTTTTACTAGGGTAGCGTTCCCTGATACCATCCTTTCAGATCGGGGGAGTCAGTTCATATCATCAGCCACCCAAGCCTTTACTAAAATGTTGAGGGTAAAGCAGTGTTTCAACAGCCCCTACCATCCCCACTCAACGGGAATCATAGAAAAGATCAATGGGGATCTTAAGCACATGCTCTCAAAAGTTACCCAGGAACACACTGAAGACTGGGATACGTATTTACCTGCTATTTTATTTGCATACCGGGAAGTGCCCCATTCCAGCACTGGGTTCTCACCATTTGAAATTGTATATGGTGCCAAACCACGCGGTCCATTATCTATGTACCATTCCATATTGACTGAAAGTGAAACTATACATAAACCCATTTCATCTTATGAACATGTAACATCATTGCGTGATAGGATAATGAAAGCTTGTGTGCTAGCCAAAGAGGCACTAAAACAATCAGGTGCTGTCTACCGACAGTACGCTAACAGAGGAAACAGGACGATAACACTGACGCCAGGACAGGACGTTCTTCTCCTATTGCCAAGCGACAGACATTTACTGACGGACTCATGGCAAGGACCGTTCAAAGTGTTACGACAAATTTCGACGGTAGATTACGAAATTGCAATTAAGGACAAACACAAGATATTTCACATAAACATGCTTAAACCATATTACAACAGAGACGAGGACCAAGTAGAAACTACAGCAAGCACGACAATAGTGGACCAAACAGATGACGACGATACTGACGAAATACCACTTGACACGACAACCAACCTGCAGGACATAAAGATTAATCCTAACCTGACACAGACACAGACTGACAGTTGCAGACGATTGTTACAGGACTACAGTACTATTTTTTCTAACAATCCAGGACAGACAGACTTACTGCATCATCATATTATTTTTGACATCTGACGCACCCATAAAATGCAGACCATATTCCATTCCCATACATTACAAGGACAAACTTCATCAGGAAATCATAGACTTAGAAAAGAACAACCTCAGACGATCACAGTCACATATTTGCTCTCCCAATTGTCATCGTGAAGAAAAAGGACAACACTATAAGACTCTGTGTTGACTATCGTAAACTCAACAGCATCACACAGTTGGATTTGGAACCAATGAAAAACTGTGAAGACATACTGACTGAACTGACACACTCACGGTACTTTACGAAACTTGACATGACAAAAAGTTATTGACAAATACCGGTATACCCTGCCAGCATACATCTGACAGCATTTGCCACACCCTAGGGACTATACGAATGGTGCAAATTACCATTCGGGCTAGTTAATGCTCCAGCGACCTTTGTAAGAATTACAAGACTCCTATTGACAGACATTTCTAACATAATTTTTTGCATACATACGAGGAACATGACAGACCACATAACAGCATTACAGCAGACATTCGACAGAATCAAACAACATGGACTAACAGTCAAACCATCCAAAGTCGACATAGCCTACCAAGAAATGTCATTTTTGGGCTACAAAATCTCAAATGGCTTTGTGTCGACCGACGATAACATCGTGTCCAGAATTCTAAAATTGTCGCTTCGGACAACTAAGAAAGAGTTGCGAAGTGTCTTAGGTCTGTTAAACTACTACAGACAATTCATTCCACATTTTGCTGAATTGACTGAATGTGTCACAAATTTACTAACAAAGAAAGAACCAAATGTTATTGTGAACAGCGAATGCTTACGACCCGCATTCTCGAAAGTATTATCTTATTTTTCTAGTGAACCTATTCTCAAATTACCTGACCTTAACGCTATTTTCAGGTTAAGATGTGATGCGAGCTCCGTGGCGATTGGAGGGATACTGCTTCAGGAACACGATCAAATTTTGTACCCTGTATACTATGTCAGCCGTAAGCTGAAAGCCACAGAACGAAATTACAGCACGCCGGAACTTGAAGCACTCGCTTTGGTATTTTCGGTACGTAAACTGTCCCGTTTTCTTTTAGGGAAGCATTTCATTGTAGAAACAGACAATAGGCCATTGGCTATTATCACCAGAGGGACGCCAAGTAACCACAGAGTGCAAGATGGTCACTGCTTCTGCAGGACTTTAGCTTTGATGTAAGACATATAAGTGGCTCACAAAATTCATTGGCCGATCTTCTTTCGAGATGCCCATACGACTCACCCAATAGCCATATACCACCTGAGCACACTGCAGAGATTGTGTAAACTGCAAAGTGTAAGTGCTCAGCACCACAGCCAAAGTTGAAAGTATTTCAGTAACGCTGTGCAATATATGTGATAGGGATTTAATCTCCCTTTGTAAATATATTATGTATATTATATTATCATGTGAATGAATGTATCGATTATTTGTGAGATATGGGATAGAATGTGTGTATCATTTTAAATACGTACTAAAAATGTACTACAAGGGTCACGAAATAGTACGACAGGATGCAAAATAAAACTTACTGTGCTTGAACGAATTCGAGTATCCTAAGTACCTACACCACAGATTGGCCCACTGTATTTTAACCCGTGTGAAGAGAGACTGTGACAGCCGTATCCTGGAAGAACACTGTAATCCACACCGAAGAAACTATCCAACAGCTGTTTTCAAAAACTGGTTACTCCGTCTATGTATGTAACATCCAGACGAAAGCACTGTGTGGTATTGTCAACTTAAAACCAAAGCTGTGTATTTCCGGTGTGTATGAATATTAATTTGAAAGATAGCAGACTATACTGGAATACTCACAAAACATTGACGTTTTCCACAACTTTTGTGAGTTTAATATTTCCATATACGGAATTGTATATGACAATTTTTGTTATATGTAATCTCAGCATCGTAACTTGATTTACTTGTTCACAACAGTGACATTGTGTTCACTTTTGTCAATACGTATCAAATTATGACACTAAGAAATGAATTTATAAATGTAATTTATTGTTTTGACAGCATGGTGAAATTATCGTCCCGAACCTTTGTATTGCAACCAAAGGACATAATTATAAATGTGTGTAATGTGTAACATGTATTAAAACCATCATTACGTTGCCTAATGGTTGACACGTCAGGATGCCGTAAGTTCTGCATGGAGAGAGTTACCAAAGCTGTAGACCTTCATTGGACTCTCCGACTAAGTGAGGTTGGGGGTCTGAGGTTGGAACATCTTATAGGTAGATGTTCGCAGTCTGATCTGGTCTTTTGAATTTTTTTTTTATATTGGTTGAGAGGAAAGTGCGTGGTCGCTGTAACTTACCGGACTGGCTGTGTCATATTGCAGCTGAGGCGATTATCCATCCAAAGGTGGTATTTGAGGTATGTTGCATAAAGGCACATGTTAATATGAACCAAAGAATCACGTCAGACGACGTACATGGTTCGATTCTGACAGAGAGAAAAAGGGGTATAAAGTACATGAAAGGATCCCCTGTCATGAAAAGGAGGGTGGGAGGATGTTAGATTCTCACCCATAGGTTGCAACGCGTCGTCTTTACCAACGCCAGGCAACTGCAGCCGGGCGCAACTCTGAACAATGTTAAACACGCTTGTTACAACGCGGCGTCTTCGACGGCGCCACGGAAGTCCAGCCAGGCTCAATTCTGAGCGACGCTAAGCCCGTTGCTGGTCAGTCGGGACACAGCGTGAAACTTGGGGTTCACGCAAGGGGACTATACTCCGACTGACGAGAATGCTGAACGGCTCATCAGACAGGCTTGGGAGATCGTAGCGGACAGACGTGTGAATGCGGCATGCAATGAACTGAATGTTTGAGCGTGAATCGATAGCTAGCCTGTACGAGTGTAAGAGACCGAACGCCTGGGTTATTGACTTGTAAGTGTATTGCATTGATGTATTGATTGATTGCATGTATTGATTGTATGATGAATTGGGATTACGCGATATATGCATTGATTGTGAGTTGCGCGTTGCGAGAATAAAGTGTTTGCATTGTGTCACATTGAGTTATTTAGTGACAGTATTTAGTATCTCACTTGTCAGCCAACGAGCCAGAGTCTTGCTGCCGCAAGATCCTGACAACGAGATGTAATGAAACAAGTCATGCAACAAATTGCGTAATATATTATGCGTGTCTTCATTGTTCACATCTTCGATATATTATCTAGTTAGTTAGTTAGTCGACAGATCATCCTTGTTGCACATCGAACCATTCAGTCCATAAGTGCTCGGATCCCCTCCTCAGCAAATCCCGCAGCGTGTAGCGGCTAACGACTCCAGTTCTGTGTTGGTTTATCAATCTTCTTTGGCTTCCTGCGTAGTGTTCTTGTTTGGCCACCCCTCTTTTCATTTGCTGCTCTCGCAGTCTGGCCATTGTTGTAGATTCACAGTCATCACTTGGTTCTCGCAAAAGTCTCACTTCTCGTAGAGCATTCAGAATGTCAGCTTGGTCCATGGCGCGTCCGCCCTCCACAGTAGCCTCACCTGCGAGCTTGTCAGCCCGCTCATTTCCTTGTACTCCCGCATGCCCTGGCACGAAGATGAAACTGATCTTTGCAAGCCGAGACCGCTTCAGAGGCAGCAACCATTATATATTATCTTCACAATTCTACGGCCATATTTCAACGCTCAATGGGCAGCACTGGGTAATGGTATTCCGTGTGACAGGACAATGTCTTTGATGTCGTCAAGCAATTTTCTTCTCGGGAATGCTCTTGCTCTCGTAACAGATCATATTTCAATATAAGGCCAGTGATGGTAGTTAATGGTGTTGCGTTCTAACGAGATGACCGAAACATTTGATCTTCTACCTTTCAATATATGTAGCGCAAGATGTTGATCCTACAGTCTTTCTGATAACATAAATTCTTACTCGGATGGTTAAGATGACAGCTCTCATCAGATATCTCAGCTCGCAGATGTTGATTTTGCAGAAGTGTGATTTGGATAATATGGAAGTTTGAGATAGGTAGCATAGGGTTGGTGTGAATATGCTGTTTACTATCTGTCGTTTTGCGAACATGGGTATATATAGATGTTTCAGTATGAGCGATAGTTGATATGTTTCGATTTCTCAGTATATCCTGCGATCTTCTGTGATCAAACTTTCAAGATATTTTATTTCTTTAACTTGTGTCAGAGATGTGCTATTTATCTGTATACTTAGTGCTCCAGGAGATCTGCTAACGTGCATTACCTCAGATTTAGTTGTAATTATATTCATATTGCATCTGCTGCAAGTTGAACTCAGCTTATTAATGTAATTTTACAGTCTGCCCTCATCGCTGTAAAAGAGGCACTAATCGTTTGCAAATAAAAGCTCATTTATTAAAATGAACAAATAGAAATAGCTAACTACACAGTTCAACTGGCTCTCCAAATGCATAGAGGCTATCACGCATGGCCGACTGCGCGGGTAACATATTATTATATGTTCAAAGCCCCAATCGAGACGATTAATACAAAATGTCAGCTGACGACGGGTTGATCAAGCTTATAGTTGGCACAGGGAAATGTTTCGGGGAAAATGAGACTGTAATTTAAACCACATAACCATCTAGAGCCCAATGATAACAAAATATGGCACTAGCACTATTTATCCAGTATACCCCATGGCTCTGGAAAAAAATCCAATAATTTCCACCTCAAAAACCCCCCACTTTAAATTAACAACCAAGAAGATAAGAATTACTCGTTATATCTACGTATTGCATGTGTACCCATAACATTTTTACACATACCATATTTGCACATGCTATTTTTACACATAACATGTTTACTAACCAAAAAAAAAATGCTTTTGTATATTATTGTTCACTAAACATCGTCATACCCCAGTATACCATTGCCTACTCCTGAAATAAGCACTACATATTGTAATACCTCTGAATATCTTCGCCTACCCGTGGAATACCCTCACATATTGTCATGCAATCCTATATAATTGCCTACCCTGATATATATATATATATATATATATATATCAGGGTAGGCAATTATATAGGATTGCATGACAATATGTGAGGGTATTCCACGGGTAGGCGAAGATATTCAGAGGTATTACAATATATATATATATATATATATATATAATATATATATATATATATATATATATATATATATATATATATATATATACAGCTAGTGCTCGACTTACGACCTATGCAATCTACGACCATTCGACTTTACGACCTTAATCACTAGCCATATTAGTTTTTATTTTGTTTGGAGAAAGATATTCCTTTCAAGATTTTATTGCTACTCGATAACGCGCCTGGACACCCATCACATCTAGGCGATCTCCATCCAGATGTAAAATTTAGTTTTCTTCCACCAAACACGACTCCACTCATCCAGCCTATGGACCAAGGTTTTATTGCGACCGTAAAGGCCAGCTATCTCCGAACCACCTTCGTTCAGGCCATATCCCCAATAGATGCTGACACAGAACTAACTTTGCGAGATTTTTGGAAACACTACAACATTTTAATGTGTATCAAGAATATCGCTACCGCCTGGGAGGCTGTGACGACAAAGTGCATAAATGGCATCTGGAAAAATTGTGTTAAGCGCTATGTTAATGATTTTCATGGATTTGACAGTGAACATGAACTTGAAACGATTCGGGAAAAAAATAGTAAAACTCGCCAAAGACCTTTCTTTGCAGTGTGAAATTGAAGATGTCGAAGCGTTGCTAGACAAAGAATCTGGAGAACTTACAAATGAAGAGTTAATCGAACTTGGAGAAGAAAGAGTGGCGGAAGAAGAAAGAAGAGCAGCCAAGAAAGAAGAGGATGAGCCAGAAAGAAAGTTCACCACTAAGGGATTATCAGAAGGTTTATCTTTACTGAATAAACTTCTTATACATTTCGACCCAAACATCGAACGATTTGTAAGAATTGAACGGATGGCGCACAATGTGTTTCGTCCGTATCGTGAAATTTATGATGAAAAAAAAAAGATACATACAATTCAGACAAAGCTCACCATGTTTATGAAAAAACCAACTCCGGTACCCCCAACTGCTGCCTTAGATGACGACATTAATGATCTGCTGCCAAGCACCAGTGGCCAATAAAATGTTTCGTACATGGTTATATATTTTGATGTTAATGACAATTTGATGTGTTTTGCGATTGGGAAAATGTTTCCTATAGTATTTTCCACACCTGTATTTTGTATGTTTTGCAAATATTAAACCAGATGTACATGTACAGTTCATGCAGTGTTTTTCTTAAACCTGACGATGTAAAAATAAGAAACAAAATGGTGTAGATATGATACAAATGGCACAAAATGAACATCGAAAATTATGATTTATAACAATAATAAAAGAAATTTATGATATAATTTAACTTAAATATTTCTATAACATCACTTCACATTACTGTACACATAGCGTACTCAACTTACGACCAAATAGAGTTACTACCGGTCTGTCGGAACCGATCGTGGTCGTAAGTCGAGCACTTGCTGTATATACATATATATATATAGTAATACCTCCGTATATTTCAACTTCGCACAAGTGCAGAATGTTGTCTAGAGTATGCATGCTGGTGATCTTGACCTTGCCGATAACCACATCCGGGTGTTGAACCACGTAGACATCTAAAGCAAGGTTCGTCTGATCCAGGTACCTAAAGGCTGTACTACCGTTCATACTGTAGCTCTCCAGGATAAAGCCCATCAGTCGCCAGCGTTGAACTGGGAACAAATATACACGATCCATGTTAGACTCATCCCATGGCATGATCGAATTGTACTGTATACGTCTAATTACTCTAATCCAGTGGTTCTCAACCTTTTTTGGCCCGTACCCCCCTTCACCATATTTTAAGAACGTCATTCCCCCCTCCCTTTCATATTTCCTACCTAAAAATCCCCCACCCCTACACAGTAAACGTAAAAATGGAAGGTAAATATGTTAAAACTGGTCTATACATCCACATAAAACGTGATATGTGGGTCTACTTACTTTATAAAACGAATTTTAGAAGGATGAGACGTGCATAACTGTAAAGTATGAAGGGAAAAGCAATATCAAATAATCGGTTCTTGTATTATCTTGAAATGATCTTCATTCCCCCCTAGAAAACCTAAAATCCCCCTGGTGGGGGGGGGGGGGGGAAATTCCCACTGGTTGAGAACCACTGCTCTAATCACTTCATTTGTTTCTTGTAATTCGTGTACACTGGATTTCTGATTGCCCGGGGTATTCTTTGCTTTGTTCTCAGAATCCACATTTCCACTTCCATATATTTTTCAGGTTGTCTACGCATTGTGCACTTTACACATCCATACAGAGATATTGGTTCTATGTACTACTTCAACACTATTTTTCCGAAGCAAATGGCATCGTGTTATTGGTCTGTATGGTTATCATTTTGCATAACCTTTGCCATAGCAATTATTGCTCTAATTTCTTCAAGACACTAGTGTATATATATCCATGGTAGTATAATTGTAATGACAGTAATTTAGCGCAAGTATAAATGTAAATAATATACATACTGCCCAGCCTGTTGTAGAGATAATATCTGTTGACAAGACACGGCCAAGGTAAAATGACCGTCCAAGAGCCTTTCTCTGTTGTATTGGGCATCGTATGGGAGCAGCTTTTGCCAACCGTAACATCCCCATTCCTGTTTCCATCAACAGCCAAATCTGCAGGAAAATGTCGGTTCATCGAGTGCTGTAACACGTCTTCCTCAAAATAAGTGCTTGTCTGTGTTGCTGGCTGCTTCAATGCCACATTACGACCTGTGCGAACACATTGATGGTTAGTAGACGCAACATGAAAAGACGTTGTTTTTCTCGTCTTCTTCTTCTTCTTCTTCTTCTTCTTCTTCTTCTTCTTCTTCTTCTTCTTCTTCTTCTTC
>OY992895.1:85075702-85078202 GCA_963921405.1 Cepaea hortensis | reverse complement strand
TACTTCTACTTCTACTTCTACTTCTACTTCTACTTCTACTTCTACTTCTACTTCTACTTCTACTTCTACTTCTACTTCTACTTCTACTTCTACTTCTACTTCTACTTCTACTTCTACTTCTACTTCTACTTCTACTTCTACTTCTACTTCTACTTCTACTTCTACTTCTACTTCTACTTCTACTTCTACTTCTACTTCTACTTCTACTTCTACTTCTACTTCTACTTCTACTTCTACTTCTACTTCTACTTCTACTTCTACTTCTACTTCTACTTCTACTTCTACTTCTACTTCTACTTCTACTTCTACTTCTACTTCTACTTCTACTTCTACTTCTACTTCTACTTCTACTTCTACTTCTACTTCTACTTCTACTTCTACTTCTACTTCTACTTCTACTTCTACTTCTACTTCTACTTCTACTTCTACTTCTACTTCTACTTCTACTTCTACTTCTACTTCTACTTCTACTTCTACTTCTACTTCTACTTCTACTTCTACTTCTACTTCTACTTCTACTTCTACTTCTACTTCTACTTCTACTTCTACTTCTACTTCTACTTCTACTTCTACTTCTACTTCTACTTCTACTTCTACTTCTACTTCTACTTCTACTTCTACTTCTACTTCTTCTTCTACTTCTTCTTCTACTTCTTCTTCTACTTCTTCTTCTACTTCTTCTTCTACTTCTTCTTCTACTTCTTCTTCTACTTCTTCTTCTACTTCTTCTTCTACTTCTTCTTCCACTTCTTCTTCTACTTCTTCTTCTACTTCTTCTTCTACTTCTTCTTCTACTTCTTCTTCTACTTCTTCTTCTACTTCTTCTACTACTTCTTCTTCTACTACTTCTTCTACTACTTCTTCTTCTACTTCTTCTACTTCTTCTACTACTACTTCTACTTCTTCTACTACTACTTCTACTTCTTCTACTACTACTTCTACTTCTTCTGCTACTACTTCTACTTCTTCTACTACTACTTCTACTTCTTCTACTACTACTTCTACTTCTTCTACTACTACTTCTACTTCTTCTACTACTACTTCTACTTCTTCTACTACTACTTCTACTTCTTCTACTACTACTTCTTCTACTTCTTCTACTACTACTTCTTCTACTTCTTCTACTACTACTTCTTCTACTTCTTCTACTACTACTTCTTCTACTTCTTCTACTACTACTTCTTCTACTTCTACTACTACTTCTACTTCTACTTCTACTTCTACTTCTACTACTACTTCTACTACTACTTCTACTTCTACTTCTACTACTACTTCTACTACTACTTCTACTACTACTTCTTCTTCTACTACTTCTTCTTCTACTACTTCTTCTTCTACTACTTCTTCTTCTACTACTTCTTCTTCTACTACTTCTTCTTCTACTACTTCTTCTTCTACTACTTCTTCTTCTACTACTTCTTCTTCTACTACTACTTCTTCTACTACTTCTTCTTCTACTACTTCTTCTTCTACTACTACTTCTTCTACTACTACTTCTTCTACTACTACTTCTTCTACTACTACTTCTTCTACTACTACTTCTTCTACTACTACTTCTTCTACTACTACTTCTTCTACTACTACTTCTTCTACTACTACTTCTTCTACTACTACTTCTTCTACTACTACTTCTTCTACTACTACTTCTTCTACTACTACTTCTTCTACTACTACTTCTTCTACTACTACTTCTTCTACTACTACTTCTTCTACTACTACTTCTTCTACTACTACTTCTTCTACTACTACTTCTTCTACTACTACTTCTTCTACTACTACTTCTTCTACTACTACTTCTTCTACTACTACTTCTTCTACTACTACTTCTTCTACTACTACTTCTTCTACTACTACTTCTTCTACTACTACTTCTTCTACTACTACTTCTTCTACTACTACTTCTTCTACTACTACTTCTTCTACTACTACTTCTTCTACTACTACTTCTTCTACTACTACTTCTTCTACTACTACTTCTTCTACTACTACTTCTTCTACTACTACTTCTTCTACTACTACTTCTTCTACTACTACTTCTTCTACTACTACTTCTTCTACTACTACTTCTTCTACTACTACTTCTTCTACTACTACTTCTTCTACTACTACTTCTTCTACTACTACTTCTTCTACTACTACTTCTTCTACTACTACTTCTTCTACTACTACTTCTTCTACTACTACTTCTTCTACTACTACTTCTTCTACTACTACTTCTTCTACTACTACTTCTTCTACTACTACTTCTTCTACTACTACTTCTTCTACTACTACTTCTTCTACTACTACTTCTTCTACTACTACTTCTTCTACTACTACTTCTTCTACTACTACTTCTTCTACTACTACTTCTTCTACTACTACTTCTTCTACTACTACTTCTTCTACTACTACTTCTTCTACTACTACTTCTTCTACTACTACTTCTTCTACTACTACTTCTTCTACTACTACTTCTTCTACTACTACTTCTTCTACTACTACTTCTTCTACTACTACT
>OY992895.1:84988202-85070702 GCA_963921405.1 Cepaea hortensis | reverse complement strand
CTACTACTACTACTACTACTACTACTACTAACTACTACTACTACTACTACTACTACTACTACTACTACTACTACTACTACTACTACTACTACTACTACTACTACTACTACTACTACTACTACTACTACTACTACTACTACTACTACACTACTACTACTACTACTACTACTACTACTACTACTACTACTACTACTACTACTACTACTACTACTACTACTACTACTACTACTACTACTACTACTACTACTACTACTACTACTACTACTACTACTACTACTACTACTACTACTACTACTACTACTACTACTACTACTACTACTACTACTACTACTACTACTACTACTACTACTACTACTACTACTACTACTACTACTACTACTACTACTACTACTACTACTACTACTACTACTACTACTACTACTACTACTACTACTACTACTACTACTACTACTACTACTACTACTACTACTACTACTACTACTACTACTACTACTACTACTACTACTACTACTACTACTACTACTACTACTACTACTACTACTACTACTACTACTACTACTACTACTACTACTACTACTACTACTACTACTACTACTACTACTACTACTACTACTACTACTACTACTACTACTACTACTACTACTACTACTACTACTACTACTACTACTACTACTACTACTACTACTACTACTACTACTACTACTACTACTACTACTACTACTACTACTACTACTACTACTACTACTACTACTACTACTACTACTACTACTACTACTACTACTACTACTACTACTACTACTACTACTACTACTACTACTACTACTACTACTACTACTACTACTACTACTACTACTACTACTACTACTACTACTACTACTACTACTACTACTACTACTACTACTACTACTACTACTACTACTACTACTACTACTACTACTACTACTACTACTACTACTACTACTACTACTACTACTACTACTACTACTACTACTACTACTACTACTACTACTACTACTACTACTACTACTACTACTACTACTACTACTACTACTACTACTACTACTACTACTACTACTACTACTACTACTACTACTACTACTACTACTACTACTACTACTACTACTACTACTACTACTACTACTACTACTACTACTACTACTACTACTACTACTACTACTACTACTACTACTACTACTACTACTACTACTACTACTACTACTACTACTACTACTACTACTACTACTACTACTACTACTACTACTACTACTACTACGACTACTACTACTACTACGACTACGACTACTACTACTACTACGACTACTACGACTACTACGACTACTACGACTACTACGACTACTACGACTACTACTACTACTACTACTACTACTACTACTACTACGACTACTACTACTACTACGACTACTACGACTACTACGACTACTACTACTACTACTACTACTACTACTACTACTACTACTACTACTACTACTACTACGACTACTACTACTGCTGCTACTACTACTACTACTACTACTACTACTACTACTACTACTACTACTACTACTACTACTGCACCACAGGAATGTGCTTTAGCTTGTTTGCCAACAGAAGCACCCCAGGAAACCCATTGGACTTCAAAAGGAGTGACTGTCGCAAGCAAGAGGGACTGATGAAGTCTTCTAAAGAGGGCAACGGTCACACCTTATATGTCGATCGTATTTACTTCTGCTCAGGGGAGCAAAAAGCGGAATGAAATTTGACTATGATATGGAGGAAGTAAGACCCAAAACCCCTGGTGATCTTTGAGGCTACAGCTCAGAAAAAGTCACTAGATATCATATCAATTAATGTACTTAATGTGATTTATTTCTTAGACAAAAACCCACCACAGTATTTACCTCAACTGGACTTAGCACAGGAAAGAGCGACCAAAGAGGAACATACAGACAAGGGAAAATTTCCAGATGTTGTGATCTTTGAGGATATCAGTTCTGAGACGCAGGACACATAGGGAATTATCATGAGTCAGAATATATACTCTGATTTTGGATAGACAACATTGTCTATTGTTACTAATCGGAACCCTGGACATTTAACAAGCAATTAAAAAGTCGCATGGAGGCCCTGGAGATGTGGATATACACACGAATATGTCGTATTTCATGGAAACAAAGACAATTAAATTCAGAGGTCCTAGAAAAACTGGGAATGCAGAGAGAGTTGATGAAAGAAATAAAGAGGAGACAAGTGAAATATTCTGGCCACGTTAAAAGAAATGATACTCTAATAAAAACCATACTCTAATAAAAACCATAAGGTTGAGGGCAAGCGAGCAAGAGGTAGACAACGATACAAGTGGGAAGATAACATCAAGAGATGGACGAACATCAGCCTGACAGAAATTACAGTCAACGCAAGAGACAGACAGTGTTGGAGGTCCAATGCAGCCAACCTTCATTGCGGAGACAGCACCTGATTGATTGATTGATTGTTACTTTTTTCGCGTTTCCATTCTGTTTCATGATATTGTGGTCAACAATAGCATCTTTCAGCTGTATGTTGATCCCTAGGCTAGATTACGCTCATTAGCACGCCACAACTTTCTGAGCGACCGGCTCCATACTCTCACAAGTCACTGGAGCGACTCGAACCACTTCTAATTCTCGTGCGCTCACGTCGACCACGAGAGTATTCGGGGTTAACGGAGAAAGCTGCTAACCCCTCGGCCAGGCAGCCGGTGATTGATTGTTACTAAAGAAGAAAATTCGTTGCACAAGATTGAGGAAGACACCACTAGAATCTTTACAGCTGAAGTTATCAGATAATCCCAGCTTAAGGAATCCAAAGTAAAACAAGTCAAGACAGGTTGGGAACCGACACTTTTAAGACTTTATCTACTCTTCATTTCTTTACAGACCTAGAAGAACATAATAAATTCTCAGGGTTGGACAACTTTTCACATTACATTAAAACTTTATGGCACGGATTCCACTAGGGACTCTAATGCAGAGAAAACCCAACCCGTTTAAGAATTATCGAGGGAAGGAACCACGGCACCGAGTAGGGAAGATTGTTACGCCAGAATCAGAAAGAGTAAAGCGCCAGTTGAACTTACATCATGGGACAGTGGTGTTTAACAGTATTCCTTTTAAAAGGAGGGTATCGATGGATCAGTTACGGATCTACAAAGGACAGAGGACAATCACGGCGATGAAGCTTACTCATCTATGACCCACTTATAGACGATTTCACAACTGGCACCTCATCGGCTGAAAGGATTAGGCCAAGTGAGGTAGTGGACTAAAACAGTCGCTCAACGACGAAGCAGAATCTAATTGTTTATGAATTTTCCTGGATGGGTAAAGATACAAGCTCGTGATGATTACCGGAACTATCCGAGCTGTTGCACTGAATCCCGACGAAAAACCAGTGAAAGTATACTGGAATTATGGACATTGGACGTATTTATGCAGATGCAGGACAAAGTATTGCCATAAGGAATAAGCATATAATTTGAAGCATATAATTTTAGGCAGATGTAGAACGGAGAGTGGGATAGTGCGTAGGAATAATTCGTGGATGTTACCGCGAGCTTCGACAAAGATTTCATTCTAAAACCTTTATAAATGGGAGATCTTTCTGTCACAGAACGCGCGTATATCTTCCCAGCATGGATCTCGGTCTACAATTCTAGAAGGAGGAATGAAGAGAAGAATATACTGTATTCTCAAAATGTAAGAAGGTGACGCAAAATTACGTGCCATTGTAATTCTCTACACCGCCTTGACGTAAGATTGCAAACGAAGACAGCAAATAATCAAAACCACCACGATCTGGTTTCTCGGGTTGAATAAGTTCACATTAGACGCCAGTACTTTTCACCAGCCGAGAATGGGTGTTAAATTTTAGCTTAATGAAAATCCCTGCTTAAACTCATTGCCGGGAAAACCACGGATTGTCTGCGGCCTTCACTCTTATAACATGTGTGTCCAGTGATCAAATGTGAGAAGGAGTGGACTGATAATGAAACCTACCAGCCGGGCAAACGTTTGAAGCGGACAAGTGACTGAATGGAATTGTTCACCCGAGAAAGGTGTGAAATGTGCGCAGTGATGGACGGACGTGTGAAACTCGACGGGCTGACCTCAGCCCAGAAACAAAAATTGCTAACACCCGCCTCTATATCAGCAAAACCAAAGTTACCCCACATATAAGAGTAATTACGAACCAGTATAAGCAGACGGGGCTTTGAAAGTCTCAAATCAGATGTGCCTAGTGTATGATCAGGTAAATAGAAAACAACTGTTATATGTATAAATTGCATAAGTCTGATTCTTCTGTTGTCTAGGACTTTCTCTGAATGTTATTTCGTAGTAACTATTCACCAGTATTTTGATTTACCGAATCTGGTTATTTCTGACATACTGGGTGCTCGCTCGGCAGCGTTGGGGAAAGTAACTTGTCCCACTTCTGAAAATTGGGCTTTTCGCCGGGATAATAATTGAAACTTCTCGTGCGCAATAGAATCCGGTAATAGACCTAGACAAAAGAGTTGTCAAAGTTGACTTTTGTAATCTTCAGTCTTAAAAAATAGTCTAATATCAAATGTAGGTGCTAACAAAGGAATAACCTCGTCCTTGTTATCTAACTTTCCACACAGCCTTTCATTTAACCAGAACCAGATGTACTGGGCGTTTGACTCTACACACTTCGTGTACTGACAAAGAAATCCAACCATCTGTATCTATTGTCCTTGCTCACACCTGGCCTTATACATACCCGAGGTAGATGGGTGGGGAGCGACATACACATGAATGCAAATTCTTCTCTTTTGTTTATTTTTATCAGGCATTTCGGGTAAGGTTTAACAGCACATCTTGTACCCCATCAAACAACTTTGGAAGTAACAGAGAATGTTAGCCTGTGGTGGTACCTCTTTCCGACGAGACAGGGTGTTGTGGTTTACGATGTCGATCCACCCAATAACAACTGATGATTTCCATAGGAGGTATGGACCTCTGCCATCCCCCCGAAGTGAAGCTTTCACTCACTATATAGACTATGTCTGAGAATCGAGGATTAATTTCCACTGACTTGAGTTAGGATGACTGTTGTTCGTAACCTACCGTGTCTATGAGATATGTCTGGGAGGTCAGACCTAAGATATCGGTCTGCGCCTCGAGGAACTGACTACAGGAACACGTCGGTGGATCATATTGATATCCTACTTAACATTTAAAAGGTGTTATGGATTTGTACATCCGGCCTGTTCTTGTTTACAGGACCCACTTTACTGCTAAATGTACCCAAGAATAGATATCTCACCTCTAGCCAGCCAGGAGGCAGAGACTAGACTATCGAACCGAAGTAGTTAGCAGAAGCCTAGACTATCTGAAGTAGAAGGTCAGAGTCTAGACCGTGAAATAGGCCAAATGGCAGGTGAGATTCAGTACATCCAAGGCTCAATTCTAAAGGGTCAGAAGGCGTCATACGGGATTAGGTGACTGCCATCCTACAACCTGTATCTACATATCTGACACCCAATCGTTTACTGACGTGGCTCTCATGGGATGATAAGACTCTCCTCTGGACTACTCTCATCCATATAACTATTCCTGTTAGAGTGTATGTTTTATTGTTCAAAATCTTTATCTCCATTAAAGTTTCTCAGTTCTCTGGTGCCAGTGTTGTGATCTTTATAGTCAGTTAAGTGACAGTTTGTGTCATTAGTCGTCTGGTAGGGAGTTTAGCATCCGGGAATTAATACTGGGGACAATTCACAGAGGGGAACAGAGGAGGCAACTATAGAATGTTATACCACAGCCACAAACTCTAGGTATCCAATTCAGATTTGTTTAGTTTATTTTAGTTTAGTTTAGTTTAGTTTAGTCGACGGATGAACATCACTGCACACGGGTGTAACCCAAAAGTGCTCCGTTTTCCCACCTAACTCAAACCTGAGTCTGGAGAAACTCAGCTCAGTGCACGAAATCCGTAATACCGGCGAGGGTACTGAAATACTTTCGGGAGATTTTTAACTCGAAATTTTGCCCGGACAGCGCCGTTAGGCTACTTTTTTTTCGATTTCCAATTGCCAAGGGATTTTTTACGTGCGCAACAATACACACGGGCGTCCGATCTCACTACCCAGAAAAAAGGGAAAATTTTATTACTAGAAGTCCACGTGAAAAAAATCGGGTCTTGAACCCGGGACCTCCAGCACTCGAGGCGGACTCTATACCTCAAGACCACTAAATCACGCAAGATCTAAAATACAGAGAAAAAATTGCCAGTAAATTAGTGACTCCTACCTCCACTGACCCATACAGAACATACGTAATGGACTCCATGCCCATAGATGACCAGCACCTTGACGAAATGATACCCAGAGCAATGAATGTCCACTGTTGTGCTGTCTATAGGAACTCTAGTTTCGTTGCACGTGCCCTCAGTTTTGCTTTCCCTCAGAGAGATTCCGAATTTGTCCAAAGCATCTGTTATAGAGAAATTAAATCCTTGTTATGTGAGGGATTATATGGAGCCGGGGACATGTGGTGTTATAGTAGAAGGATAATAGAAAGACCAATAAAGACACAATTCTTTGGCACATTGCCGTCTTGACAGACGATAGTTTGTGCTTTAAAAAGGCATAATAACTTTTACCTATGGCTGTAGCGAATGTGACTGATGAGGCCAATTCGCGCTGTAAATGTCCGTTCACAGTGGGTGCATGTGAACACGTGGTCTTTTCCACCATCATGCACCATCTTACGTCTCACACGTTCGGTTTGTGACTTATCTGCAATAATTGTCTCCTTTGTCTTTATTCCATTTCTGATCTTTGCCCTCCATGCAACACGTTCAGTGGCGACTTGCCCCCACTGTGCATTATCAATGCCTGTACCAATCATGTTCCACTTACACACATCTTTGTATCGTAGTAGAGGCCGACCCTGAGATCTCTTACCCATCTGTAATTCACCAAAAAAGATGTCCTTTGGTATTCTACCATCATCCATCCTCCTAAGATGTCCTATCCATCTAAGTCTACGAAGACTGAACATGGAATAAACCGTCACACAACTTGATCTTTCCAATACTTCAGTATTTGTGATTTTGTCTTGACACTTAATACCAAGAATTCTTCGCAGACACCGCATATGAAAGCTGTTTAAACGTTTCTCTTGGTGTGAGTCAGTTGTCCAGGTTTCACTGCCATAAAGAAGAGTACTAAGGACACAGGCTTGATAGACAAGGACTTTTGCTTTGGCAGTAAGCTTCCTGTTCTCCCAGACTCTTTTTCTTAACCTGTTCATTGTTGTTGCTGTCTTACCAATCCGGATGTTGATTTCCTGATCTTGGGATAATTTACTATTTACCAAAGACAAATTAAGACCAAAGACACAATTAAGCGTTAAGAATTGCTCATATAAGCCCCTCTGACATTCTGCCTTTCTTATCTATGTGCTCTCAGACATTTTTTTACATACATGATATATTAATCTAATCGTAGACAACAGCAATAATAACACCAGTAACAATGTACATAAACGCAAGGACAATGCATGGCACCTGTTAATGAGATTTGCAATCTATTGTTATGTGAAGAATTATGCGAAAGCTGAGGAGATGTGGTTTTATAGAAGAATGATGATGGCAACGTGGAGGGACAGAAAGAACAATGAAGTCATATTGAAAGAAATCAACCAACAAAGAGAACTGGTTACTCGCATCTGTTGAAAAATATCATCATTCTGTGGGCACACCATGGGGAGGGCAAAGCTGGGGTTTGTAGGCCAGATAAGATGGCTGCAGGTGGAATGAAGGCAGGCGGAGACCATGAGGTAAGATAATAGATAAATTGAAAGCATGCCATAGAGGAAAATCGGTATGAGACATGATTCGCAGCACAAGAGACGGAAGGATACGGGCAGATATGATCACCAACGCCACATGACATGCGCAATAAGAAAATGAAGAAGTCGTTATGGTCCTTCTTTAGTTTTAGAGTTGGGTTTAGTTGTTGAATTGAGTTCATTTGAGTGAGTTAGCAATATACATCGCGATACTCGGGGCATTCCCAAACACATTCCAGCCTCATTTTCAACAGCCAGCAAAAAGTGGAGTCCTAATAATGATGGTAATCCCATTCCTTCTTTTCTTCATTCACTCTTCGGGAGCTGTTGAAGCTGACATTGATCACAGAGCATGCACTCAGTAGCCCCGACAAAGTTTCGGGTGTTTCTCTTTTTAAGAATGATTACTTAATCACAATACATACATTTATTCGTTCAGTAGCATGTCCTTTACAGAACCCCGCTCTCATAACAGCCTTCCGGAAAACGTCTAGATCATAAGAAGATTTCCCACGTCCGATACACTCATTTAGAATTATCTGCTATAATCTGCTTCTCTTTGACCTTCCTCTTCCTCTCTTCCCGGGTATACATATCCCTACCCCCATTATTGTTCTGTCCAAATTTTCATGACGTTCCCATTGACCACAATATTTCAATTGTCTGTCTTTTGTTGTCTTTAGTAGCCAAACTTCTTCAATATTCAGATCTTGCCGTATGTATGAATTTGTTCTTTTCTGTTTCCAAGATTTTCTTAGAACCTGTCAATAAGATGTATATTGAAAGGCATGTATGTTCTGTAGAGCTTGTTTAGCAAGTGTCCAGGTATCATAAGCATACGTTGCAATGGGAAAGATGCGTGCTCTAAAAATATAATGTGTGCAGGTCCATCTGTCCCATGCCACAATGTATTCACTTGTTTTAGTTTTTGATGAGCAATGAATATTTGTCTTCTAATTTCTGTCATTGTGTCACAATTATTTTCACAATTATTGACCCATGATATTCGAAATTTCCCACTACCCCCAATTACAGTACAGACAGAAAACACACACTCTGAGACTACACTGGACCGTCAGGGGTGTGTCCTTAAACATCACACTAGGACAGCACACACACCCTGAGACTACACTGGACAGTCAGGGGTGTGTCCTTAAACATCACACTAGGACAGAACACACACACACATTTACACACACACACACACACACACACACCACACACACACCCTGAGACTACACTGGGCCGTCAGCGGGGTGTCCTTAAACAATATCATCTGTTGTTAGACGCTTGGCGTCGTTGAAATTGCAAGATAAACTAATTCACACGTTTGACATACATACATGAAGCCCATAAGCGGGCACTCTCCCGCTGTTTGTACTTCACCTCAGCACCGCAAGGTACAAGAGGAACATTATGAGATGAGATGAGGTGAGACATAGATACATTCAGTATTGATGGTGTGTCATATATACAGCCGGTCTTCCTGGCTTAGGAGTTACCGTCTTTCTTTGTAATCCTGTATATTCTCGTTAGTAACACAGCTGCGCGAGAATCGGCAGCCGTTCGCGCCGCGCATGTAACTTACGGGGGTATGTGAGCTGGTCGCTCAGAAAGCAATGGAAAACTACTGAGCGTAATCTTGCCTAGTACATCAACAGCAGCTTAAAAATGCTGGTGTTGACAGCAACGTCCTGTAAGGGATATGCAACATTTTTTTAAAAATGCATAGATAAATTTAGCATTGATGGTTTATCACAGATACATCCAATATTGATATTTAGTCATGTATACATTCAGTACTGATATTTTGCCATAGATAGATTTAATATTGATGTTTTATCATAGATACATTCAATAATAATGAAAATATATGTAGTTTAGGTTAGTTTACTTTAGTTTAGTCGATGGATCAATATCACGGCACACCGGCGTAACCCATAAGTGCTCCGTTCTCCTCCTAACTCAAACCTGAGTCTGGAGAAGCTCAACTCAGTGCACAAACTCCGTAGCACCGGCGAGGATCCTGAAATACTTTGGGTAGATTTTTAACTCGAAATTTTGCCCGGGCAGCGCCGTTAGGCTACTCTTTTTCGATTTCCAACTGCCAAGGGATTTTTTGCGTGCGCAACAATACACAAGGGCGTCCGATCGCAATACACAGAGACCAGAGGAAATGTTATTACTAGAAGTCCTCGTCAAATAAATCCCGGTCCTCACCGGGACTTGAACCCGGGATCTCCCGCACTCGAGGCGGACACCATACCTCGAGACCACGCAGTCCCCAAAAATACATATGTAGTGAGTATGTAAACCAATGGTTTAGTTTATATATAAACAATGGTTCTCCCGTGTGTTGCCGTTGCCCATAAGGGAAGCAAAGAATAGCAACACTGTAGCCTACCACGCATGTCGTAAGAGGCGACTAAGGAGGCTATGGTTCCGTCGCCCTGCTACTGAGTGAGTGCGTGGCGTGACACTGTGAGCTGTGAGTTTTGTGTGAAATGCTTTTGAATCTGCCCAAGGTTTTTTGAACGTGACTGCATGTTCGGAGCGATGGCAGCTGGCTATGTCCCAGAGTTCACCGGTTTTGGCCTTATGCAGAAATGCGTGGCTGCTGGGCTTCTGGTTGACTGCCACTGCCATCGACGATGAACTGTATTTTCGTGGACTGTGTGGGTGAACATCTAGGAAACATCCAGATGGGAAAATTACTGCCGATTCCATCAGAGATAAACTGGATGTTTCGTGGGGGACTATTGTGTTGACATTCTGGCGGCGGCATTATGCACAGTGTATCTGTGCGGGCTGTTGTTTGTCGGGACTCCTGTCTTTTCCACTTTTCACATTGGGCAGCGGGGAGCGTTTTATGTGATATTTACTGGCACAGGAACGGAGCATAATGGGGACGACCCGTTGCTGTGAAGTTGGAACCGTGACTAACTAACTAACTAACTAACTAACTAACTAACTAACTAACTATAAACAATGGTTTTTTGTTTTTGTTTTTTTTTAATTCGCATATCCTTTACAGGACATCGCTGTCAACAGCAGCATCTTTCAGCTGTCTGTTGATCTCTTGGCAAGATTACGCTCAGTAGTTTGCCATTGCTTTCTGAGCGGCCGGCTCAGTGTCTCGCAAGTCACCAGCGGGGGACGAACCGCCCCCAGCTCGCTCCCGCTACGAGACTCTGCGTGACAAACGGGATTACGGAGAAAGTGTTGTAACCCCTCAGCCAGAGAGACCGGCATAAACAATTGTGCTAAGATTATATATGTAGTGAGTTTCTAATCCAATGGCGCTAACTGAGATTGTTCATGTAATGAATACATAAACCAATGGCATAGTCTATATATATATAAAACAAGGTTCTAGGATTATATATGTAGTGCGAATATAAACCATTAGCGCTAAGATTATATATGTAGTGAATATATAACCCAATGGCATAGTTAATATATAAATCCACGGTGCTAATAATGTATATGTTGTGAATATATAAAACCGTGTCGTTAACCAAGATTATATATGTAGTGAGTATGTAAAAGATTGGTGCTAAATAAAATTATATATAGAGATAGTATGTAAATCAATGAATATTACTAAGATTATATACGAGGGGCCTCACTCCCTGGCGTAGAGTTTAAACGACTTTCACCGTTATCCCTATTACATACACAGGGTAACGCAGCGCGCGAGCATTGGTAGCAGTTCTGGCCGCATTGGTGAATTACGGGATAAGTGAGCCGGCTGCTCAGACAGCAATGGCAAACTACTGAGCGTAATCTTGCCAAGAAATCAACAACACCGGTAAAATGCTGGTGTTGACAGCGATGTCCTGTAAAGGATATGCGGAAAAAAAATATACGAGGGCGAGTCAATAAGTAAGTCACACATGTATGTGCGATGGCAGGTAAATGTAGTTTGTGTTTTCTACATGTGTCATTAGGTGACAGAACATCGAACTTTATATTCCCTTTCGTCAGGTGGTGATAGATGTCTCATGCGCATGCGTAACACATCCACAAAATGGCGACTATACTTACGGAGTGTACAACCAAAGAGCAACGTGTTGTTGTGCTTATTTTTTGTTGGCAAAAGGACTTCCTGCAAAGGACATTCATATGGAAATGTTTTCTGTTTATGCTGACAAATGTTTGTCCCGTAAAATGGTGCATAGCTGGGTAGAAAAATTTCTCTAGGAGGCTCTAAAACTGTTGATGAAATCTGATCTGGTCGTTCTGTTGAGATTGCAAATGAAGCATCCGTGCAGCGGGTGGAGGAGATGATTAGAGGTGACAGGCGAGTAACCACAGACTCTGTAGCATTTGCAATATGGTGCTTACATGGTTCAGCATACAGGATAATACATGATCGATTGAAATTTAAGAAAGTGCGCTCAAGATATGTACCCAGACAACTGAAGGAGGAACACAAAGTGAACCGATTTGGCCTGTCCTTGCATCATCTCTGTCGATACGAAGATGAAGGAGAAGATATGTTGAACAGGATTTTTACTGGGGACGAATCATGGGTGCATCACTACCAGGCCGAATTATAGCGTGCTTCAATGCAATGGAAATATCCTTCTTCGCCTTGTGACCAGACATTCAAGGTTACGCCATCAGCAGGGAAGGTTATGCTGACAGTGTTATGGGATTGTCAAGGTGTGCTTTTAACCAATTTCAAGAAGAAAAGTGACAATGTGAATTCTGAATCGTACTGTGAAGTGCTATCTATGCTTCATGATGCAATTCGAAGAAAACGTCCAGGACTGCTGACAAGAGGAGTGTTGCTTCTTCATGACAATGCTAGACAACATATGGCTCGATTAACTCAGGAGAAAATTAACCAACTAGGATGGAAAGTTCTGGAACATCCACCTTACAGACCCGACTTAGCCCCTAACGATTTCCACCGTTTTGGTCCACTGAAAACCCACCTTGGCGGGTACATTTCGAGTATGTTGAATGTGAAGTGAAAACGTTGTTACAAAACAGAGCACGCAGTTCTATGCAGCCCGTTTGGGAGGACTGATAAAACGATGAGATATGTGCTTCAATGTTGGTGGAAATTATATTGAGAAATAAAGGGACAAAGTTTGTATAGAAATAAATTGATTTCAAGTTGTTATCATATTTATATATATTTCTACAGCCATTTGTGACTTACTTATTGACTTCCCCCACAATTTGCGATATGGCCATTTATACTTCATTGTATTTAGTGAGTATATAAACACATTGCGTTAACATAGATTGTATTTGCAGGTAATATATACCTATACATTGCTACGTTAGACTAACATTAGCGCTAACAAAGAAAATGTAATGAATATTTGCTCAATATTGAAGTTTCAGAAATTCAAACGATATTTTCCCGTGATGAATTTTAATAACGAAGACACAAACAATAGATTGCACGATTTATTGCCTGTCATATTTCGCTGCATCTCGTCAGGTACATACTGCAGAAATCACTCAACTTACGTTAATTAATTAGATAAATCCTTCAAACTGAAATATACACATGTTCGCACAGTAATGTCGATTGTCTACCACGGTAATTTTAAACTGACTAACATGTCTTTCTGCTTGCACAAGGACGGCTTACGAAGAATGATTATTATAGCTTCAGCAAACTTTAACAATCGACTACTTTGTGTGTTGAACAACACACGGAAGGCACTGTCTCTTTCAACCACGTGACCGCTCTCGAGCACATGTCTCCCGACCGATGAAGCCGGACTGTTCCGGTGTGTCGGCCTGCCTAGGCTACCAACTTCTGTGTGTAGTATCTTGTCCATCCAATTCGGAATGTGTTCCGAAACCCTGCAATGTAACTGTCGCTCAGTTCTGCCTATGTAGATGGCCTCGCATCTGCATGTTAATTGGTAAATACAATTTGATTTGGCGTACAAAGCTACAGGTTCTTTTACTGCTGGGACTGGGATTGGTGTGTTTCTGTACCTGATGACTAGAGCTGCAGCACAGAATGTTCGCTCGACTGCTGTGGTGAGCCGGTCCCGCAGACGTTGCATTACGTCATCTCCTCGGAAGGTTAGCTGGGTGAATACCTTGAGTTTAGGGACTGTAGTTACTTCTGATTTCGGTTTGGGCTGTTGGCAGTGGCGCTTTATAAATCCTGTGGAGTACCCATTCAGGTTTAAGGCATTCTTCAGAGTTTCAAATTCCTCTGTCAGTGTTTCCTGGGTGCATATCTTCCTAGCACGGTCAAACAGGGTCCGTACTAAGCCCCGTTTGTACTTGACAGGTGCGAAGCTCTGAAAATTTAAGTATTGTCCAGTCCATGTTTCTTTCCGGTACACCGCCAAATTGACGGAGTGGCTATGGGGAGCCCACTTGGACCTATTCTAGCGGACATCTTCATGGCACACTTAGAAGAAAAGAGATCCTCAGAAATCAATAACTTGGCCTTTTACCGTCGTTACGTGGACGATATACTAATTATCACCACAGACGAGCTACAAGCAACGTCGTTCCAGGCCACAATGAACGAGACACATATACACATCTCTTTATCTATGGAACACGAACACAACGAAGCGTTGTCGTTTCTAGATATCCTAATGAGACGTAGAGCAAACGGCACAATTCAAAGATTTGTGTACCACAAAGAAACATGGACTGGACAATACTTAAATTTTCAGAGCTTCGCACCTGTCCAGTACAAACGGGGCTTAGTACGGACCCTGTTTGACCGTGCTAGGAAGATATGCACCCAGGACACACTGACAGAGGAATTTGAAACTCTGAAGAATGCCGTAAACCTAAATGGGTACTCCACAGGATTTATAAAGCGCCACTGCCAACAGCCCAAACCGAAATCAGAAGTAACTACAGTCCCTAAACTCAAGGTATTCATCCAGCTAACCTTCCGAGGAGATGACTTAATGCAACGTCTGCGGGACCGGCTCACCACAGCAGTCGAGCGAACATTCTGTGCTGCAACTCTAGTCATCAGGTACAGAAACACACCGATCCCAGTCCCAGCAGTAAAAGAACCTGTAGCTTTGTACGCCAAATCAAATTGTATTTACCAATTTATATGCAGATGCGAGGCCGTCTACATAGGCAGAACTGAACGACAGTTAAATTGCAGGGTTTCGGAACACATTTCGAATTGGGTGGACAAGATACCACACACAGAAGATGGTAGCCTAGGCAGGTCGACACACCGGAACAGTCCGGCTTCATCGGTCGGGAGACATGTGCTCTAGAGCGGTCACGTGGTTGAAAGAGACAGTGCCTTCCGTGTGTTGTTCAACACACAAAGTAGTCGATTGTTAAAGTTTGCTGAAGCTATAATAATCAACCTTCGTAAGCCGTCCTTGTGCAAGCAGAAAGACATGTTAGTCAGATTAAAATTACCGTGGTAGACAATCGACATTACTGTGCGAACACGTGTATATTTCAGTTTGAAGGATTTATCTAATTAATTAACGTAAGTTGTGTGATTTCTGCAGTATGTACCTGACGAGATGCAGCGAAATATGCCAGGCAATAAATCGTGCAATCTATTGTTTGTGTCTTCGACATTATTGATGTTTGTACGTTGAACAAACGATGATGGTAATTAATAGAATGTAGTGAGGTGATATCTTCCAGCTATATTTCTACGATGAACAAACAATGGTACTACGAAATAGAATGTAGTGAAGTGATATCTTCCAGCTATATTTCTACGCTGAACAAACAATGGTACTACGAAATAGAATGTAGTGACTTAGTCTCTTTCTGTTATATTTCTATGTTGGACAATGCATTGCGTTACGTAATAGAATATAATGAGTTGATATCTTCCAGTGACATTTCTACGTTGAACAAACATTGATGCTAACAAAAAAACATGCAGAGAGTATAAACCTACCATCAACACTGAAATGAATTCTGAACCAGGTAACGGAATTCTTTAAGTCAATGAAGATTTCGTTGTTTGTGGTTGAATTGGCACAAGTATCATCATCTCCGTCTGTGACTTCTGTCAGATTGGACTTGCCGTAGGCTACATCAGCTGTGAACAACGAATTAGGAGATGATTCTAGCGACAGTTCCAGTCTGAACTTTGAAGACAATAATAGCTGCCACTAACAAAATGATCCAAGATACCGCCAGCAAAGGTATTTATCCTGGCTCCAGCAATGAGATTTATGCTATCACAAGCAATGGAATCCAAGCTGCCACCAGCAATGGGACTTTCCTAGCACCAGCAATGGAATTTATCCTAGATTCTGCCATGGGATTTATCCTAGCTCCAGCAATGCGATTCATCTTAGCTCTAGCAATGGGATTTATCTTAGTTCCAGTAATGGGGTTTATCTTAGCACCAGCAATGGGATCTATTCTAGATCCAAGAATGAGATCTATCCTAGCTCCAGCAATGGGATTTATCCTAGCTCCAGCAATGGTTTGTATCCTAGCTTCAGCAATGTTATTCCAGCTACCATTAGCAATAGCATCCATGCTAGCGCCATCAGTGACATACACACTACAACCATCAGTGACATTCACGCTATCACCAGCAATGATATCCATGCTACCATCAGCAATGATATCCACGCTACCACCAGCAATAACGTCCACGCTACCACCAGCAGTGACATCCACGCTACCACCAGCAATGACATCCTGTCTACCACCAACAGTGACATCCATGCTACCACCAGCAATGACATTCACGCTACCACCAGAAGTGACATCCACGCTACCACCAGCAATGACATCCTCGCTACCACTAGCAATGACATCCACACTACCACCAGCAATGACATCCACGCTACCACCAGCAATAACATCCACTCTATCACTAGCAATGACATCCACGCTAGCACCAGCTGTGATATTCACGCTAACTCCAGCAGTGACATCCATGCTAACACCACCAAGATCATCCTATTGACATTGAAAGACAATCTTACTATTTGAACTTCGCCCCCGATATTTCCCACATACCCCACACACATAACCGAATGCAAGATACGTTAACCACACTTAATGGCAGGTGGTAGCATTTAGGTCTATGAATTCATCAAGGACAACAACGGCAATGAGAGCAACTCCAGCTTGTGATGCCCCGGTCTCCCAGGGTGAGGCCTTACTGCAGGCAATGGAATCATACATATAGTTAGGTACCAGTGTAGACGCACATTTGGAACATGTAGAGATAAGATATTTTTATAAAAGACAAGAGAAGGTTTCATAGAACAAGAGCATATCTAAACATAACAAGAAATAAATATCGTACTAGACACGGACTAGTCAGCTCAAACATGTAGGCTACGAGCCGAAGGATCGAACCTCGCCCGACAGTACCCAAGACATTTTCCGCGCAGTTCCCTATCAGCTTCACTAACGTGTCTGCTCACCCAGTCTTAAACGGACATTGGGGCATTTCATGACAGGTAAAAGCGACGGCTGTGAGTCCGACCACATCACTCATCGTGTGTAGGTTGATCTGTTTAAATATGGGGCTAAAACAATATAACCAAGAGACTTTATGGAGTTCTTCATTTTAGTTGTCATACCTGGCCTCCGGTGCCTTTCTCCTCGGTTTGTCATAGTCAGTGGTTCAAGTCTATACAGCAGTACTGACACCTGACCGTCTTGGCAGACGATAGTTTGTTACATTGTGCTTCATAAAATAACACACAGCCTAGATGAATTGTCGACACCATATGTGGCCCATGCAGCATGATCCCTTCTCGGACTGCCGAGTTGACTCCAGAGGAAAGTAAACACAAATACGTCGGGAATTAGACAAGCAACAGCGGCTGCCGGATAAGCAAAGCATTGCTCTGATTGTTCGCCTGTCGGCGCTTCTATCCTAGGCCAGCTGCCAAACAAGGCTTGTCTGCCCTGCCACGGCATTTTGTCTGTAGGTTGCATTTCCTCGCACCCGGATAAGGATTCTACCTTTCCAATTGCGCCCCTTTGCCCAAAGCTGTTAGCACGATATATACAGGTGTACAGTCAGTTATAAACAGAAGTACATTCGCTTTCTTACTTAAGAGACAGGCAGCAGTATTACGTGTAGGTCTTCATCTCTTGGGATGTTGTTGAGATATAAAGATGCATAAGACGTACAGCAACAAGGAACTGATCCAGCATTGATACCTACCGTACTGACATAACACATGCAGCAACAAAGAACTGATCCAGCATTGATACCTACCGTACTGACACGATGGACCAAACCAGCCTCCCTGACATTGTTCTCCACTTGTACACAGTCCCTTCGTGTCACAGCCCAGGTTTGTACATCGACACATGAACTGACACTTGGATCCAAACCATCCCCGATCACAACCTGATGTGTTTAATCAAATATGTTAACCACTTCATGACCTAGTCATGGTTTCGATGTTAAGAAGGAACTGTCACTGTCAGATGTGTTTACCCTATCATCACCCTTCCACTTAAAATACTGGAAAATTTTGTCCATCATAGACCATAATTTTAGGAAGGGAAAACCCCAACTGTACCTCCTAGTGGTAGATGATTGGAAACACATCACGATGTGGCAAAATCAGAACTGGGGACCGAGTATCCACCGGGATAACTGGACACCTCTGCAGATAAGAAGAGTAATGCACTCACTTGTCCTGACAGCCGGAAATGGATTTCAAAGGCAGAGGTAAAAGACCCCAATATGTCATGAATAGGCACATATCAGAGGGTGTTAACGACGTTAATGGCTGTCTTAGGAAATCCTCGTCGTGTAGGGACAGTCATGAGCCACAGATAACACCAGATCGTCATCCAGCTACTGATGGCAAAATGATAACGAATAAATTTTAAATAGGAAGTAAATTTAACATAGGAGCATGCAATGTGAGGACATTAAATGAGTTGGGCAAGATGAACAACGTCATAAGAGAAATGGAAAGCATGAAAATTAATATTCTAGGCATACACGAGATAAGATGGAAGGGATCGAGAAAATTACAACCAACATTAACAACAACTATTTATTATGGAAGGGATACACACGAGAGAGGAGTAGAGCTACTATATAATTTAAAAAAAAAGCCAAGTCAATTCGTAATTATGGTGTGTTTCAGATAGTGTTATTATAGTCACAATTAAAGGCAAACCAAGAGAATACATAGCGTACAATTATACGCACCAACAACAAGCAGTAGTGATGAATAAATACAACACTTTTACGATGAAGTAGAAATGGCGATGTCTCAAATTAAATCACAAGAAATAAAAATGATACTATGAGATTTTTATGCAAAAGTAGGAAAGGAAAAGATGGAACATGTAGTGCGGAATTATAGTTTAGGTATATGAAATTAAAGAGGAGAGAAACTAATAGAACGTACAAACACCAATTATATGATAGTTGGACCCGGTTTAAACACCACTAAAGACGGCTTGTCACATGGGAAGTCCCTGATAAGAAAATACTAAATCAAATTGACTGCATACGCAATAATGAAAGATTTAGAAACTTGTTAATTAATGTTAAGACAATGCCTGGTGTTGACTGTAATAGTGATCATGTACCATATTGTGAAAAAGAGAAAATAAGATTGAAAAGAGGAACAAACGTGGTTAAAAGTATGTTTCAAGAAATTCAAGAACAATTCAGAGTGACCGTTAAAAAAAGGAACAATACAATAGTTAAATACAAAGTATAAATGGACAATGGGAAATGTTAAGGGACTCGATTAAGCAAAGAAATACTACCGGAGAGAAGCCAAAAAAGCTAAGACAAAAATGGATGACTGACGAAATCAAAAAGTTGGGGGATAAAAGACAGCAAGAGTAAAAATGACAAACAAGATTATGATAAAATACAAATTTAAAAAAAAAAAAATAAGAGATGAAAATGTGACGGTTAAAGAAAGTTGATTAAACGAGCAATGCAAGCAAATTGAATTAAATTATATTAAAGATCAAAAAAGAAAATATACACAGACAAGTCGGTGAGCATACGGAAAGAAAAATAAGAATAAATGCAGGTAGTTTAAAATAAATAACAGTGAAGATAGTGTTGGAGGAAGGTGCTATAATGAAGAGGTGAAATGGGTACATAATAGAATAATATGTTGGAAAGGGAAGAATAGAAGAAAGTGACTTAGAAGGTCCACCTATTCTAAAAGAAGTGGTAGCTGACGCTGTCAAACATATAAATAAAGAAGAGAAAAAAAACCCATCTGGATCAGATGGAATCACAACAGAAGAATTAGAAGTAAGGAAACATTTGGAGCAGATATATTAACCAACTTGTTGAAGGTTAATTATAGCAGTGGATATTTAACGATATACTGAAATCTGTATTTATAGCTATCGCAAAAAGACCAGGAGCAATTGCAAGTGAAGACTTTCGTACAATTAACCCCACAAACCATGTCAATAAGCTTCTACTAAGAATTATAATGAAAAGGACATGGAAGAAAATAAAAATCGAAATTGGTTTAGAACGGTATGGATTTGTGGAAGGAAAGGGTACAAACAATGCAACATATACTAATAACACTAATAGAAGTATAACATGATGAACTAATCAAAATGTTGGAAGATGTCAACATCGATGGGAAAGATCTCATAGTAATAATAAATATTTACTGGAACCAATTAGCAGAAATGAAAGTGGGAAATAAAGAGTTCAATTATGAAAAAAATAAAGTTAGGATTACGTTAGGAGTGTGTTTTGTCACCAAGTCTCTTCTACCTCTATACAGAAGTAATAATGAGAGAGATCAAACAGAAATCGGGAACATTAATTTGATTTTATAAAATAAACAATATACGCTATGCAGATGGCACAGTATAGGTGGCGAATAATGCAAGAGATCTACAACAATTGTTGGACATCGTGTTAGGGGCGTTCATTTAAAACCCGTTCCAATGGCTTTATTACAAAAGCATGAAAGAAACATTAACAGGTGTGGTAGAATTAAACAAAGCATTCATTGTGAATGAATTATGCACCATGGGTTGGTCAGAAGAAGTCGCCGTAGGCATTCAGGCAAGCATCCCATTGCTTAGGTAGGCGGCGATTGTCGTTCGCAAAAAAAGATTATGGTTGCTCACTGAACCAAGTGTTTAAAGCGTTCATTACGTCTGCATCTGTGTGAAATCGTTGCCCCTTGAGAGCTTTTCTTTAGGGGTCTGAATAAATGAAAATCATATGGTGACAAATCAAAGACTATAGGCTGGATGTTGCAGAATTTCCCACTTCTTCCTTGCTAATGCTTCCTGCACAATCTTTGCGACATGCGGACAAGCATTATCCTGCATCAAAATCACACTGCGAGAAAGCATGCCAGGTCGTTTATTCTTGATGGCATTTTGCAGCTTGTCTGGTGTTGCAAGTAGCGGGTAGAGTTAATGATGACACCAGGTTCTTTAAAGTCGGCCAACAATAGCCCTTCATTGTTTAAAAAATACGCTCAGCATAACCTTACCAGCGGAACCCTGTAACCTGAATCTTTTGGCTTTTAGTTGCTTGCTTGCTTGTGTTCGTTGGCTTGAGCTACAACGTGAAGACCTGTATGTCGGATGAAGGCATCCTGTTGTCCAACATCAGTCTGATGTCATACAGGACCTGAGTTTTGCGTGAGTATCCGTTGTCCCATGTCTGGCTTATTGGGGTGCAGACTGGTGGTTCCTCGCCGTACAGGCAGACACTCTCCGACTTCGGAGGAATCGGGGATCCTACTGACTTTAGCCAGGACTCCAAAGGGACCTGTTGCCCAGGACGCTCGACGAGGACGCGTCAATAGGTCTTGGCCAGTATATAACCCGGCCCTGGTGCCTTGGAAACACCTCTGCGTCCCTGGCTTTTAGTGATCCAGCATGCTTCCATTGCATGCTCTCTCTTTTGCTGCTTGGCTCAATGTGGTGACACCATGATTCATCGTCTGCCCCTACGCGGAAGAGAAATGCATCACCCTCAACTCTGTAACGCAGCAAGGGGTTTAAACACCATTCCATCCTTCAACAACGGGTCATCTGTAATGCTGCATCAATTTTGGCGATGGTTTTTTTCTGTTGCACCCATATGTGCTCGACCCGATTGTCGAAGATCTGTCGTGAACTGACGTCCTTTCCGAAACATTCGTGCCCAGTCTGTCACTGTTGTCTTCGACACACATTTGTTACCGTACGCTGCCTGCATTCTTCGATGAATGTCCAATGGTCGACATCCTTCAAATGAAAGAAACTGAATCACCGCTCTTTGAGCTTCTTTGGACGAATTTGTAATCAACCCGGCCATTTTCTCAACCGTCAGAAACAGAACCTATGCATCATGGGACGACAAGCACTTGCTCTTTTATTCATTGGTCAGTACTTATCACATGACTTTGACATGATCATGTTCAGCGCACGCAATTACGCGCGGTGGGCATGAACGGATTTCAAATTAACGCCCCTTATAATAACGGAGATTGCAAAGAAAGGACCATCCTTGAATATCAAGAAAACAGTATTGATTGTGATATCAAGAAAAAAAGGTGACATCGACATTTGAAATAGAAATAGAAGGGAAAATTGTTAACTATGTTATGTTAATACATGTAAATACTTAGGACATTTATAACATCACATGGAAGATGCACAACAGAGATTAAGTGTATATTAGAGCAAGCAGAAACTGCATTTCAGAAAATGAAAACTATTGTATGCAATAAATCACTATCATTGAATGTAAGAAAAAGAGTGCTGAAGTGCTATATAGAACCTGTTTTGCTGTATGGCTGTGAATCGTGGAATGTAAATGAACTAATTAGGGAGACATTGGAAGCAACGGAGATGTAGTTCCTAAGACGAACGTTGCAATTCCTTGGACTACCGATTGCCTGATTGAATACAAAAATAAGAAAGATGCAAACAGCTATCTTTGATCATGTGGTGAGAAAAGAAGCATTGGAGAACAACGTGACGACTGGACAGATCGAGGGGAAGAGAGACAGAGGCCGACCAAGAGAAATGATGCAAAATGGATTGAGACGGTTGCATGGAGAGATATCAGCAGCAGATTTGATCCAGAACATCAAAGACTGAGATATGTAGAGAGACATGAACGCCTACGCCAGCTGATATGTAACTGACGATGATGATATTACCCCCTGCTAAATAATGTAACTGAATAATGTAACTGAATAATGTAACTGAAATATTACAGCTCGTGTTATCAGTTTTAATATCTGTCACAATGTCGTGTAGATTAGAATCGCAATTATCAAGCATTGTTTCAAACGATATTCTAATATAAATTTGTGAGACAAGAACCTGTAGGCGTTGTCACTTCTGAAATTCTAAAATTGACAAAAATTTAACAGAGACGACGTGTATTCGTTGTTTAACCGAAGTCAGCACACATAACAAGGACTTAAGAACATCTACCGTCTGAGCTACACCGTTAATACGGGCATGCACTGGCTGGTTGACGTGTTCGTGACACCTCAGATAGTCTGTTTTTCGGGGAAACATAAATTGCTTGCTACATCGGGCTGCAGCTGATGGAAACAGGAATTTAAGATCACACTATCAGGGTAATTGGAGCACAAATGGAGATGCACATTGTTTTAACGCAATGTTCAGTGAATAGTCTGATCAAATCTAACTAGATGACTTCATAGCCAAACTTCTTACTGATCATTCATATGTTGGTAATCATTCAGATTGTGATGATGATGGTTGTGATAATGATGATGATGTTGAGGAGGAGGAGGGGGATAATCAAGTCGATTATAAGAGTTATGTGATGTAACGAAACAATACTGCTGCGAGTGATATTACGAAGACAAATGTGTGTATGCACCTGTTTGTTGAGAAAGAGCCGGAAACAGGAGCCAGCTCACAATGAACAAAGTCACGCCCATGAGTTCCACACAATGCACGGTCTGACCTCTGCTCCAATGTCCGGCCATGAGAGGCAGTTCTTCAGCTGCGTACAAAGCTCTGTGAATCTGTCAGAAAAGATGAGTGGACACGCTCATTATGCACATATATCAATAGTAATAATAATAATAATAATAATAATAATAATAATGATAATAATAATAATAATAATAATAATAATAATAAGAAGAAGAAGAAGAAGAAGAAGAAGAAGAAGAAGAAGAAGAAGAAGAAGAAGAAGAAGAAGAAGAAGAAGAAGAAAAAGAAGAAGAAGAACAAGAAGAAGAAGTAGAAGAAGAAGAAGAAGAAGAAGAAGAAGAAGAAGAAGTTAGTTGATGTGCTCTAAAAACAGTCCTACAGTCTGACGTGGCTTTTTTCCACCGCTGCTTGTTACTGTAGATTCGTGTTACCGAGTTCAAGATGTGTATCTACAGTGGACCTCCACAAGCTACTTTCAGAAGTCGTTCACTCACACAGTTTTGTTCTCAATCTTTATGCTGCCTCTTGCCAGCTGCCCTTAAAGAACCCCCTTTGGAATGCGGACTTATGGCATTCTGTAGACCTGACCATGTCATTGCGTTCTACCCTGTCTGAGAAGTTCATCATCTTGTGCCATGTCGACACGAGAGTACGGTCAAGGTTACACATCTCACACCAACATGACTATGTCGTTAATTAGGGTATACCTCTAGAGGATTTGACCACACGGACACTCTCTTGGCGCCTATGCTAGCCAGTATGTCAAAGCGGCCCCATTTGTTATCACTAAACTTAGATAAATTCATCTACTCGGTTTAAGATATTTTTATTGGCGTCCTTTTGAGGATAGTTGGAAGCATGACGTGGCAGTTTTCTCTGGATTTCCACATCCACGTGGCAAGTAACTACACATACAGCCTTTAGCACACTTTTACTTTGCCAGGGTTAGTACGTGCCATGCTCTGTGGTAACCCCACAAAGACATCCTTGGATTATCCACTTATATCAGCAGATACCAAGTCCCCAGGGCTATGTTTGCCACACATACTGTGTTTCCCGATGACAACCGCTGGGGCACGCAGATGGTATTTTACCTGCATCAAGTTTGGAGCCATTTCTCAAACTCTCCGACACTTTTAAAGGACAAAACTCACCTGGCTTCAAGATTAGACCACACACACAATCCTGCCTCTGTTGGGAATGAAACGCTGACAGGCAAATCCTAGCTTTTTATTATTTTCTGGGCAAGTGTCTGTATATTCTTTATTTATATCAGGGATGTGTGCGATTACACGGCGCTGCTGTCCATCTGTGTGTCTGTCACCGCAAAGTTTCACAGTTGTTTATCACTCCCATTTTATTGTCACATTTTCACATGTGTTCTTATTGGTGCCTTCGTTTCATTGGGAATTCCCGTGTCTCTTGTAGATTGTGAACAAACATCATGTGGCCTATCCTTGCCAGAATGCCACTCTCTCTACAGTTGAGTTTGAGTTACACACTCACCTGTCTAACATCGTTAAACCGCACCCCGCCGAAAGAGACCGAGTCATATGGGATAACACCCGGTGCGTCGAGTTGAGTTGAGCTAAGAACCGAAATCACTGTACTCAGGACATTCCCATACTCGCTCCCTCCCCTCATTCAATAGCCAGCGAAGAGTCACACTACTAATCGTACCCATCGCTATCTTATTGAAAGTTCGCCTGGTCTTCCCTCTCAGGTTTGATATTTTACCAGAACCCCTGCCAGTCCCTCGCAATCTCATCCGTTCCAAATACGGGATCTCAATCTGTTCCCCCACCTTCTTCAGCTGGTCCCACATGCTCTCGACCACCTCTCCCTTGTCCACATTTAATCTACCACCAAGAGGTGCATTCCCTGCCAGCCTGTCGGTCTGTTCATTTCTTCGCACTCTCGCGTGGCCAGGGCTAAAACCCATACAATCTTCACAAGCTTTGACCTCTGCAGCGGGGTGAGCCATTCCTCACGAAATATTGCTTTCTCCATATTACTAAAAATACACCTTGAGTCCGTGATGAAGACAATGTGTATTACAATAGTCTTCTCTAAGCAACGGAATGCCGCTGTTACTGCTCCCTGCTCCATTCTCATGCTGGAGGTCGTAGCCTCATATGCCAGACTCCCCTTTTATTAAGAATCGTCCATTAGCCTTCGCAATGAAACCCGAAACACTCCGTCTGTTTCTCACCACAGACGCATCAATACAAATCACTATATCACCTTGATGTGTTTTACTCTGGATCAGTTGTTGTACCTCAAATTCTGTGCGGCCTGCTGCCCATTCTCTGCACTCACGACCCAGTGTTACTATCACACTGGGTCAGTCCGTCATCTCTTCCAGTGCTTCAACCCACTCTTGTTCACGATTGATGGTTTCTAGATCCCAAACCAGACGTATAAATATTTCTGCCTGTGCCATCCAAAATCTGCCTCGTCTTAGTCTATCACCCGTGACCATACCCATGGTTTCTTGCAGGGAGTGATCCCTATTTGCAGCAACCTTCAGGTACTATTTGGCTTGAAGGACCCTATTCCTATCCGCCAGGATACTTTTCATGCATATAATTAGCGTCCTTTATGCATCCCACGATCACCCGCATGGCCGCATTCTGTATACGCTCCAGCCTATTAATCTGGCTTTTCGATATTGTAAGCATCCCCAAACCATAATCAATGACAGATATTATTAACTACTGAAAGAGCCTGTACAGCATCCTCTGCTCTACACCGGTTGTTGACATCGTCTTAGATGCATTTAGTCCACTACTAGCCTTCAACACCAAAGTCTCCTCATGATTCTTAAAAGATATCATCATCATCATCATCATCATCATCATCATCATCACTATCATCATAAAGTGCTCTGCCAGCTGGCGTAGGCGTTCATGGCTCTCCACAGATCTGGGTCTGTGGTGATCCATGATATTCCTCCATGCCACCGTCTCAATCCATCCAGAATCATTTCTCTTGGTCTACTATGCCTCTCTTCCCCTCGATCTTTCAAGTTGTCACGATGTTCTCTAATGCCTCTCTTATCATCATATGACCGAATACAGATGTGTCTCTCTTTCTTAATTTTGTATATAATGTTCTAGTTTCATTAGCATGTTTTAGGCAATCATTGTGAGTTACTCTGGCAGTTCCAGGAATTCACTCCTTTCGTCTCGGGAACCACATCTCTGTTGCTTCTAATTTCTTCTTAATTTGTTCATTTACATTTCAAGATTCGCTGCCATACAGCAAAACTGGTTCTATGTAGCATTTCAGCACTCTCTTTCTTACATTCAGTGATAATGACTTATTGAATAAGATACGCTTCATTTTCTTACATTAGGCGTTTGCCTGCCCTATTCTGCTCTTAATCTCTGTTGTACATCTTCCATCTGATGTTATAAATGCCCCTAGGTATTTACAATTATCCACTTGGTTAAGATTTTCCCTTCTATTTCTATGTCACATTTTGGTGTCACCATTTTCTCTGATATCACCATTGTTACTGTTTTCTTGATATTCAATGAGAGAACTTTCTTTGCACTCTCTGTTGCTATAATGTCCAACAATTGTTATAGATCTGTTGCGTTATCCGCCAGCAATACTGTGTCATATGCATAGCGTATATTAGTTATATTACAACCTCTGACTAGTATTCCTGGCGTCTCTTTGGCCTCGCTCATTATTACTTCGCTATACAGGGAGAAGAGATCCGGTGACAAGACACACCTCTGCCATACTCCTAGCTTTATCTGTTTGTAATTGCCCTCTTTATTTCCCATTTTAATTGCTGCTACTTGGTTCCAGTAAATATTCTTTATTATTATTAAATCTTTCCCATCAAAAAGTTTTAAAAGTCATACACATTTCAAAGGTGATACCCAAGTACCTAAATTTACTCTCTACTAAGAGGACATCCAGTCAATATAATACATGGGGCATCTGCCTTCATAATCCGGTTATGCAGGGAGCATCACACAACCGATGTCTTGTCTGTGTTTATAACGGCCCCTACGTCCCCGCACAAACCCGCCACCCTGTTTACTGCCATCTGTCTTTAACCAAACTTTCCCCGTCCCTGCTCTGTCTGTACACCAGCACATCATTTGCAAATGTCAAAATTCTACCAACATCAGGTGACTCAATAGCTGCGAGTTTGCTGGTGACGACATCAAAAAGAGTACTGGGGACATGGCAAATCCCTGTGGCAAACCAAATGTAATAGTGCAGGAGTCAGAAGTCTAGGAATCCAAGCGCAGTGCAACCTTACGCTCATACAGGCCTACCGCAACCCATCTGACAAGACAAGGTCAGACCTCCAAGTCCAACAGAGCGTATATCAACCGATCATACCTGACCCTGTTATACGCATCCTCCAGGCCAAGAACTAGCGCCACTATCTCTTGTTTATCCTGAAAGTTCTCACAGACATCAAATGCAAAAGTTGACGCATTGGCCCAGATGTCCTTCCCAGGCGTTCTTGTCCCGACTATGCCATGTGGTCAAGCTATCCAGGTACTTCACTGTGCTTCCCCTTTGTTCTTCTACCAACAAACAGTACACACATGACGTGACTGTAAGGGACTCACACAATTTGAATAGAAAGATGAAGTCGGGCATGATTCGGGCAGAGTGTCAGGCTTACATTACAAAATAACAAATAGACAGCGTTTGTTGAATTGTTTCCCCAAGGACATGCTAGTGTAGTGGGAAACTAACTGGCGGAGAGATTGGTGTTATCACCTCTATCACTCTAACAAAGTTATTTCGCACACTGCATCAAAGTTATCACCTCAACCAATGTAACAAAGTTATCTCACACACTGTAATAAAGTTATAACACACAATGTAACATAGTTATCTCAAACTGTGTATCACAGTTATCAACTCAACCACTGTAACAATGTTATCTCACACGATGTATCAATGTTATCAACGCAACCACTTTAACAAAGTTATCTCAAACACTGTAACAAAGTCATCTAACACTCGGTATCAAATTTGTCATTTCAACAACTGTAACATCACTATCTCACACACTGTAAACAAAGTTATCTAACACACTGTATCAGAGTTATCACCTCAACCAATGCAGGAAAGTTATCTCACAAATTGTTTTAATGTTATCCCATCAGCCAATATAACACAGTTATCTCAAACGCTGTATCAAAGTTATCACACACAGTAACAACGTTATCTTACACACTGTATTAAAGTTATGACCTTAACCACTGTATCAAATGAACCTTACACAATGTAACAAAGTTATCTATTAAGGTTATCACCTTAACCACTGTATCAAATGAACCTTACACAATGTAACAAAGTTATCTCATTCGCTGTATCAAAGTTATCACCTCACCCACTGTAACAAAGTTATCTCACACACAGTAACAATGCTTTTCACACACTGTAATAAAGTTATGTCACATTCCATTTCAAAGTTATCTCACACCATGTATCAAAGTTATCATCTCAACCATTGTAACAAAGCTTTCTCATACACTGCAACACAATTTTCTCACACATATCAAAGTGTTTACCCCACATCTATCACATTTATCACCTTTCATATGCTATCAAGTTTACCGCACACACTGTAACAAATATATCAAACATACTGTATAAAAATGATCACACACAGTGTAACAAAGTTATCTGATACACTGTATCAAAGTTATCAACTCACGCCCTGTTTCACAATTAGCACACACAATGTAACAGAGTTACCTCACATCCTATATCAATGTTATCTCACAACCTGTATTAAAGCTATCTCAAACCCGGTATCAAAGTTATCTCACAGTCTATCAATGTTATCAGGTCACGCCTTGTATCAAAGTTATCTCACAGTCTATCAATGTTATCAGGTCACGCCTTGTATCAAAGTTATCTCACAGTCTATCAATGTTATCAGGTCACGCCTTGTATCAAAGTTATCTCACAGTCTATCAATGTTATCAGGTCACGCCTTGTATCAAAGTTATCTCACAGTCTATCAATGTTATCAGGTCACGCCTTGTATCAAAGTTATCTCACAGTCTATCAATGTTATCAGGTCACGCCTTGTATCAAAGTTATCTCGCAGTCTATCAATGTTATCAGGTCACGCCTTGTATCAAAGTTATCTCACAGTCTATCAATGTTATCAGGTCACGCCTTGTATCAAAGTTATCTCACAGTCTATCAATGTTATCAGGTCACGCCTTGTATCAAAGTTATCTCACAGTCTATCAATGTTATCAGGTCACGCCTTGTATCAAAGTTATCTCACAGTCTATCAATGTTATCAGGTCACGCCTTGTATCAAAGTTATCTCACAGTCTATCAATGTTATCAGGTCACGCCTTGTATCAAAGTTATCTCACAGTCTATCAATGTTATCAGGTCACGCCTTGTATCAAAGTTATCTCACAGTCTTTCAATGTTATCAGGTCACGCCTTGTATCAAAGTTATCTCGCATCCTGTATCAAAGTTATCTTACACCATGTATGAAAGTTATCTCACACTCTATATCAAAATTATATCACACAGTGGGACGCAGAGGTGTTTCCAAGGCACTAGGGCCGGGATCTATACTGGCCAAGACCTGCTGACACGTCCACGTCGTGTGTCCTGGGCAACAGGTCCCTTCGGGGACCTGGCTAAGATCAGTAGGATCGATGATTCCTCCGAAGCCGGAGAGTATTTGCCTGCACGGCGAGGAACCACCAGTCTGCACACCAATAAGCCAGACATGGGACAACGGATACTCACGCAAACCTCAGGTCCTGTATGACATCACACTGATGTTGGACAACAGGATGTATCCATCCGACATACAGGACTTCACGCTGGAGTTCACAGCCAGCGAACACAACCAAGCAAGCAAGTATATCACACAGTCTATCAAAGTTATCAGATCACACATTGTATCAAAGTTACTACCTCACACCGGATGATGTGTGTTTGTACATTATACCTTATTTCTGTTGGACTGTTCTACAGGTTCTCCAATTCAACTCCTGGGTCTTCTTCTCTTTTGATACAGAACAAGGCACAAGTAATGGCTACCAGAGCACCGATTGCGGCTACCGTACTCATTGTAATAATCAGCCCTTTATTAAAACTGGAAAACGTGTTTAGCTCTTTATCACTCTCTGTCATCCCTGGTTGTGGATAGAATTGAACATGTGCAGGTATTTGTTGCAAACACCCCCACTACATAACTTTACTCCAGTCATAAATACAATAATAATATGTGACGATAATAAATGTTCCATATTAAACAACTACAGGTGACTATATGTTATAACTGATTCAGATAAAGTATTATTCATGTGTTCACTTCATATAATAAATTGCATGCCATCTGGAGAAAACTAGACAGGCCAAGAGAGACATGCTGCATGGTCAAGATTGTCTCTAAATTCTGCCCAGGCGTTGTGTTATGGAGAGGTATAACGCCATTTTACAAGCTGTCGTTAATCAAGATAGTCGGGTGCCACTGATTCTATATAACCCTGCAATAAACACATGACGAGATACAGCTAAATATACCAGGCAATAAATCGTTCAACATATTGTTTGATTCTTCTGTGTTTGCATTAATAATAAATAGTCTGGAAGCAGATTCCCGCCGTGGTTTTGTGATGTAATCGTGCCATCACATTTCGTAGGTCTGAGAGAAAGGATTAGTAGGTGGCCAATCTATTCCCCACGTACACTCATGTATGAGAGGAAATAGAGAAGAAGGGCATAATGTCAGACGGGTCTGTGTGCCCAATTATTAATCCTTTGAAAATAAAGGGTGTTCGTTCGTTCGTTCGTTTGTTCGTTCACTTTTGACAAGCGACAAGCTCAGGTGTCGTATCCTCTTCAGACCGTAATTATGACAACACCAGTGCAGTTCGCTATCAACGCCGCTAGGTACCAGCTACTTAGTGACACTTAAAGGTGTATTTACTACACTTGAGTTCAAAGAGGGGGGTCGAAAAAAACAACCGGATATGCCTAATGCGACCTAAGGTGTGTACAGACAATGTTACTATGTATTTACTATGTTTTGGGGGCTGAGTGGTCTCAAGGTATGGTGTCCGCCTCGAGTGCTGGAGGTCCCGGGTTCAGTCCCCGTTGAGGACCAGAGTTTATTTAAAAAATCCTCCTGGACTTCCAATAATAAAATTTCCCCTGGTGTCTTTATAGTGAGATCGGACGCCCGTGTGTATTGTTGCGCACGTAAAAATTCCCGTGGCAGTTGGAAATCGAAAAAGAGTAGCCTAATGGCGCTGCCCGGGCAAAATTTAGAGTTAAAAATCTACCCAAAGTATTTCAGGATCCTCTCCGATGCAACGGAGTTCGTGCATTTAGCTCAGTTTCTCCAGACTCAGGTTTGAGTTAGGAGGAAAACGGAGCACTTATGGGTTAAACCGTGTGCCGTGATGTTGATCCAACGACTAAAACTAAACTAAAACTACTATGTTTGACCTACGACCAATGACTTTTATCAAGATGCTGGTAACAGTGCTACGACGCAGTCGGTAGATGTTTGTGGCGTGTGGTGTATGGTTATTGACTGTGGGTTGTTTTAAAATATTGCTTTTCCAAGTTTTGTATTTGCCTTTTATGTTGCATAAACTCCACAGAGGGTGAATACAACACTTGAAACATAAATATTTAGAAAAACCCCACATTCATTAACATTACATCCGATATAAAAGCCAGCGTCAATCGACGCGGCACGTGATCGCAATTAAAGCTTGAGAAGCAAAGTAGACAAAATTGAGAGAACAAATAGAGATATGGAAATAATAATACGAAAGGCCAGACGTGATTTCATTGCACTAGAACATATGTCGAAGTCAACTGAAGTTACTTCTTAGAATTTGTAACTCCTATTTTAAATCACTACAGGAATTACACATCAACTACAAACAGCCCTCACTGGTACCTGCGCAGAATAGTCGGAATGAAATAGTATGGCAGAATCACCAACATGAGCTCATGAAGAGAACTAAACAAATCTTAGTGAACAAGAAGGTGATGAAAGGATGCTGACGCTGGATAGGAGACAGAGAGACACTGAGGACAATATAACTAGACACTCTCTTGTCTGGAACCCACAAGATAGGACACACACTGAGACAACCTGAGGACAATATAACTAGACACTCTCTGGTCTGGAACCCACAAGATAGGACACAAACAGAAAAAAACTTCAGGACAATGTAACTAGACACTCTCTTGTCTGGAACCCACAAGATGGGACACACACTAAGAAAACCTGAGGACAATATAACTAGACACTCTCTGGTCTGGAACCCACAAGATAGGACACAAACAGAAAAAACCTCAGGACAATGTAACTAGACACTCTCTTGTCTGGAACCCACAAGATAGGACACACACTAAGAAAACCTGAGGACAATATAACTAGACACTCTCTTGTCTGGAACCCACACGATAGGACACAAACAGAAAAAACCTCAGGACAATGTAACTAGACACTCTCTTGTCTGGAACCCACAAGATAGGACACAAACAGAAAAAAACCTCAGGACAATGTAACTAGACACTCTCTTGTCTGGAACCCACAAGATGGGACACACACTAAGAAAACCTGAGGACAATATAACTAGACACTCTCTGGTCTGGAACCCACAAGATAGGACACAAACAGAAAAAACCTGAGGACAATATAACTAGACACTCTCTTGTCTGGAACCCACAAGATGGGACACACACTAAGAAAACCTGAGGACAATATAACTAGACACTCTCTTGTCTGGAACCCACACGATAGGACACAAACAGAAAAAACCTCAGGACAATGTAACTAGACACTCTCTTGTCTGGAACCCACAAGATAGGACACAAACAGAAAAAACCTGAGGACAATATAACTAGACACTCTCTTGTCTGGAACCCACAATATGGGACACACACTAAGACAACCTGAGGACAATATAACTAGACACTCTCTTGTCTGGAACCCACACGATAGGACACAAACAGAAAAAACCTCAGGACAATGTAACTAGACACTCTCTTGTCTGGAACCCACAAGATAGGACACAAACAGAAAAAACCTCAGGACAATGTAACCAGACACTCTCTTGTCTGGAACCCACAAGATAGGACACACACTAAGAAAACCTCAGGACAATATAACTAGACACTCTCTTGTCTGGAACCCACACGATAGGACACAAACAGAGAAAACATGAGGACAATATAACTAGACACTCTCTTGTCTGGAACCCACAAGATATGACACACACTGAGAAAACCTCAGGACAATGTAACTAGACACTCTCATGTCTGGAAGGCACAAGATAGGACACACACTGAGACAACCTGAGGACAGTAAACTACAAATTCTCTTGTCTGGAACCCACAAGATAGTACACACATTGGGAAAACCTGAGGAGAATATAACTAGACACTCTCTTGTCTGGAACCCACAAGATATGACACACAGAGAGACAACCTGAGGACAATATAACTAGACACTCTCTTGTCTGGAAGCCACAAGATAGGACACACACTGAGACAACCTGAGGACAGTAAACTAGAAATTCTCTTGTCTGGAACCCACAAGATAGTACACACACAGAGAAAACCTGCGGACAATATAACTAGACACTCTCTTGTATGGAAGCCAAAAGATAGGACACACACTGAGAAAACCTGAGGACAATATAACTAGACACTCTCTTGTCTGGAACCCACAAGATATGACACATAGAGAGACAACCTGAGGACAATATAACTAGACACTCTCTTGTCTGGAAGCCACAAGATAGAACACACACTGAGACAACCTGAGGACAGTAAACTAGAAATTCTCTTGTCTGGAACCCACAAGATAGTACACACACAGAGATAACCTGAGGACAATATACCTAGACACTCTCTTGTCTGGAACCCACAATATATGACACACACAGAGACAACCTGGGGACAATATAAATAGACACTGTCTTGTCTGGAACCCACAAGATATGACACACACAGAGACAACCTGAGGACAATGTAACAAGACACTCTCTTGTCTGGAACCCACAAGATAAGACACACGCAGAGACAACCTGAGGACAATATAACTAGACACTCTTTTGTCTGGAACCCACAATATATGACACACACAGAGACAAACTGAGGACAATTTAACTAGACACTCTCTTGTCTGGAACCCACAGGCGAACGAACCATAGGGAGACCTACACACACACACACGGAGATGATAATTACAGACATCGATGAATAATATTGGTAGGAAATAGAGGTAGGATCTGATAGATGATTGTTTCCAGAGTTATATGATAGTCAACAATAGAAAGGTAATTACTCGTGTTGAAGACTTCCCAATATAGGCACACAGTTACTTACTCCTGTTGAAGACTTCCCAATGTAGCCACATGTTATTTACTTGTTTTACAAGACAACCCAATGTAGCCATACAGTTACTCGTATTGCAAGACTCCCCAATGTAGCCATACAGTTACTCGTATTGCAAGACTAACCGATGTAGCCACACATGTACTTACTCGTTTTGCAAACATCCCCAATGTAGCCACACAATTACTCGTGTTGCAAACATCCCCAATGTAGCCACACATTTACTCGTATTGCAAGACTCCCCAATGTAGACACACAGTTATTTATTCATGTTGCAAGACTTCCCAATGTAGCCACACAGTTAATTTCTCGTGCTGCAAGACTCTCAGTGTAGCCACACAGTTACTTACTCGTGTTACAAGGCTCCCCAATGTAGCCACACATTACTTACTCGTGTTACAAGACTCCCCAATGTAGCCAATAGAACAACCAGTTAGGCAAGCCCCAGTGATGTGGTCGCATGATGAATTGCTTGCGTCTTTCGAAGTCAGGCATCGTTTGCTGCAGGACAACTTGCAGTTCATACCGTAGTTGTTGAGATCACAAGCTGAAATGTCAAAGGGAAAACAAATATTCTCGTTAGAAGCAAAGAAATATGTGTAATGGTCTGCTATATATGCAATTTACTACACAACTTGAAGGCTTCGGGTCGCTAGGTGGCTATATATATATATATATCTTCTTCTTCAGCGTTCCGAGCCATTGAGGTTCTTTGCTGCAGATACAATCCGTCTCCATTCGTCTCTCTGGTTGACCTTTCCTTGCCAGTCGTTGATTCCAAGTGCTTGTAGGTCTATATATATATATATATATATATATATATATATATATATATATATATATATATATATATATATATATATATATATATTATCTCTCCACCGTCTTCTTGGTCTACCTCGGGGTCTACGGTCCTTTATTTCCTGAATGTAAGCGAGTTTTGTTTCCCTGTTATCTTCCATTCTTTCTATATGCCCCAGCCATTGTAGCCTTCATGATACCAGTGATTAGCGGGGACTTAAACAGATCATAAATGTCTTTGTTACTTCTTCTTTTCCACTCTCCACTTTGTGTATCCCTAATGGGTCCAAAGATGCGTCTTAAAACATTGTTCTCAAAGGTTTGTAACAAGGCTTCGTCTCCTTTCGTTGTACTCCAGGTTTAAGAGCCATACAGCACAACTGGTCTGATCAGTGTTTTGTATATTGTGATTTTGGTGTTACGAGACAGCGCATATGATTTTAGTAGATGTTGTAGTGCATAGTATATCTTATTTCCAGAATTAATTCTAGTTTGTATTTCTTCCCTTATGATGTTGGAGCAGTTGAAGATTGTACCCAGGTATTTGCATGTTTCCGTTCTTTTAATGGTCATATTATCTATTTGTATGTGGCCATACTTTTAGCCATTCCTTCTCTTAAAATTACATATATTCTGTCTTATCTTGGTTGATAACCAACCCCATCTGTTCGGCTTTTTCCTTTAAGTGAGTGAATATTTCTATGTCTTTTGTTCATTTTCCCCAATAATATCTATATCATCTCCATAACGACGCAGCTTGGATGTTCCTTCAATATCACATTCCTCCTTTACCTTCCTTACAACTTTCTCTACAGCCAGATTGAAGAGTAGCGGCGATAGTGCATCACCTTGTTTCAAGCAAGATGTTATTTGGAAAGGGTCTGATTTCCTGCCTTTATATGTTACTATATTATAAGTATCTTCCATGCATAGTCTGGTCATGTTGATTAACTTCCTTGGTATTCAAAATTCAGCATAGCATTCCATAGACTATTCCTATGGACACTATCATAAGCCTTTTTTAAAATCCACAAAAATGTTATAGAGATCTTTTTTATATTCCCAATTTTTCCGGCTATTTGTCGTAAGATAAATATCTGATCTATTGTTGATCTGTTTTGTCTAAAACCCGCCTGGTAGTCACCTAATATGTCTTCTGAATATGGCTTTAGTATATTTAGTAATACTGCGGATAGTATCTTATAGCTTGTGGACAGTAGTGATATACTTCTATAATTGTTGACATTAGAACTTGTCTCCTTTCTTAAAGATAGGTTAGTTAGTTAGTTAGTCGCAGTTCCAACTTCACAGCAACGGGTCATACCCATTATGCTCCGTTCCTGTGCCAATGAATATCACACAAAACGCTCCCCACTGCCCAATGTGAAAAGTGGAAAAGACAGGAGTCTCGACAAACAACAGCCCGCACAGATACACTGTGCATAATGCCGCCGCCAGAATGTCAACACACCAGACCCCCACGAAACACCCAGTTCATCTCTGATGGATTCGGCAGTCATTTTCCTATCTGGATGTTTCCTAGAAGTTCACCCACACAGTCCACGAAAATACAGTTCATCGCTGATGGCAGTGGCAGTCAACCAGAAGCCCAGCAGCCACGCATTTCTACATAAGGCAAAAACCGGTCAACTCTGGGACATAGCCACCTGCTATCGCTCCGAACATGCAGTCACGTTCCCCCCCCCCCCATCCCCCCCAAAAAAAAAAAAACTTGGGCAGATTCAAAAGCTCTTCATACGAAACTCACAGCTCACAGTGTCGCGCCACACACTCACTCAGTAGCAGGGCGACGGAACCATCAAGCCTCCTTAGTCGCCGCTTACGACATGCGTGGTAGGCTGCAGTGTTGCTATTCTTTGCTTCCCTTATGGGCCCCGGTAACACACTGGAGTCTTAAAGATAGGAATCAATAATGACTCTTTCCAGTCATGGGATAATTCTTCTGTCCTCCAGATTGTTATTATTAGTTCGTATAGCTTTAGATGTAAGCATGGTCACCTGCCTTTATAAATTCAGCAACAATTCCATCAGCCCCAGTTGCCTTATTGATTTTAAGTCATGTTATTACATATAGGATTTCTTCAAAAGCAGGTTCTTCAATTTGTGGTTCACACGTTAGAACCTCTTCCTGTGGGAAAGTGTTACTTGGAGCTTCAAAATTTAGTAATTCAACAATATATTCTTTCCATGTGTTGCATATTTTCTCATTGGTATTTATCATATTCCCATATTTGTCTTTTAAACCATATGTGTGGTGTTGGTGCCCTCGTTTTATTGACTTCAGTTCTTTAAAACACTTTCTGGATTAATTTTTCTGGTGATTAGTTTCCATATCTTTGATTATATTACTCATATATTCTCGCTTCTGCTGTCGAACTATTTTTGTAGCTTCTTTACATTCATTTCTATATTGCTATTCCTTTTGGATGCTGTTGATGTCATTTTACCATAAATGTCTGGCATTCTTTTTCCTAATGACTGCTTCTTCAGATGTTTGATTGAACCATCTGTTCTTTCTATGCGTGGTTAACACACCGAGACATTCTCCTGCGGTAGATTGAATTGTATTCTTGATGTTCAACCAAGTTTGTTCAACGCTTTCCTCCAAAGGGTTTTGCAGAGTTTCAAGTTTACATTTTATTTCATCTGTAAATTTCTCTTTGACTGTAATTTCTTGTAGTTTTTCTCTGTTATATGTTGGGTGCAATCTTTGTAATTTAGTATAGAAAGATCTCTTAAGTTTTATTTTAAATTTTGCTCCAACGAGGAAATGGTCGCTGTGGCTCTCAGCTCATCTATAACTTCTAACTTGTTGTATGTTTAATGCATTTCTGTTGTTAATTAAAATGTGATCTATTTGACTATAGGTTCTCTTGTCACATGATTTCCAAGTTTATTTGTGTATATCCTTTCTTTGTAGCCTGGTACTGCTAATCTGCAGTCCTTTGGCTTCTGCCAGGTTGATGACTCTCCATCCATTATCATTTGAAGGTGTATGTAGGATTTCCATCAATCAATCAATCATGTGCCATGCCGGAAAGCGTGGGCGGTCATGACTCGCCATTTCACTCGATCACCAGTGTCTTGGATCAGCTCAGTGTTCCTGTCTCGTCCATGCCACGTGGCCAAGCCATCCAGGTATTTTCCTATCGGTCTGCCTCTTGGTCTGTTTCCTTCGATCTTGCCAGTTGTCATCAAGTTCTCCAATCCATTTCTTCTCATAACTTTGACTCTCTACGTCTAATTTCTCTAATCAGTTTACGATGTTCATTTGTCTCCTGTAGTACTTGGTCATTGCTTTTTCTGTCTGTCCATGTTATTCTTTGCATTTTCCTCAGAAACCAGATGTCTGCAGCCATCAGATGTTTTTCAGCTTGACTGCTCATTGTCCAAGTTTCACATCCATACAAATGAACAGGCTCTATGTATCCCCTCAACACTCTTTTTCTCGTTTCAATTGACATCTTTTTATTGGTCAGAATGTTTTTCATCTTGCTAAAGGCTACTTTCGCCATGGCGATTCTTGTTCTAATCTCTTCAAGGCATCGCCCATCAGATGTTATGACTGTTCCAAAATAATTGTACTGATTCACTTGTTGAAGAATATTTCCATTTACTTGTATATTACAATGTGGCACTTCTTCCTTCCTAGTGACGACCATAACCTGAGTATTTTTACAATTTAATTCTAACCCCAGTTGCTCACTGTTTACAACAACCGCATCTCTTTCCATACCGGCCACTTTTTTATGAGTTTGCTCTCTACCTATTTTTGCGTTGAAGTCTCCCAGCACAATCAGGATGTCCTGTTTGGGGGTTTCTTCTATGACATCTTCCAAATCCTTATACAAGTCTTCTTTAACGTCATCTTCTTTCTCTTCAGTTGGTGCATGTTTTGTTAATCATCGTTATATTTTTCCATTTACCTTTTATTCGTAATTTACTAATTCTGTCATTAACAGCGTTATGGTTAAGAGCGTTCCCCCATAACTCTGTTTTGATGACAAATCCTGTTCCTAATTCATGTTTATGTTGGGTGTTTCTTCAATATATTACAATCATTCCATTTTGCTCAAATGTACCCTCTCTCTTTCTTGAATTGCTGTTATATCCATTTGATATTCAACCAGCTCCCTGCACGCGCGCGCGCGCACACACACACACACACACACATATATATATATATATATATATATATATATATATATATACACACACACACACACACACATATATATATATATATATATATATACACACACACACACACAATTTACTACACAAACTGAATGCTTCGGGTCTCTAGCCGCCTTTATTCATGCAATTGTCGTGCCTCTCATAGCTCTTCTTCTGCAGAGATCAAGTGTGAAAACATACTTACGTTTGTTGCATAACAACCCAGTATATCCACTTGAACAGCCGTTCTCGCAGACTCCAGTGATGTAGTTACAGGAGGAGTTGCTGGATGCGTTAGCTTGTATGCACTCGCTGCTGCACAGCTGTTGGCAGTTTTTGCCGTAGGTATTTGTGTCACACGCTGAAAGATAAAAGGGGCCATTTGTATTCTGGTTAGAATAGACTCACAATACAAAGACACATATTAAACACAAGCAAAGGACGTGGGATACTGCAGGTCCGGTCTGTTCTGGTGCGTTACCGCCTTGACAGACAATAGTTTGTTACATTGTGCTTCAAACAACAGACAAAATAACCACAACCCATGGCGGGGACCAGGAATGGAGTTATACCTCTCTATAGTACAAAACCTGCGCTGAATTCTAGAGACCATATGTTGCCCATGCAGCATGATCCCTCTCTCGACCTGTCTAGTTTACTCCAGAGGAAGGGTAACGCCAATACATCTGGAACAAGACAAGCTACAGAAGCTGCAGGATTAATAAAGCAATGCTCTAACTGTCTATCTGTTGGATTTTCGATCCTAGACCAGTTACCAACCAAGGTTTATGGTCCGGTCTGCCCAGTCCGGAGCCGCTGGCATTATGTGGGGTTCGGATTTGGTGAGTGCTGCCCAACTTTCGCTGCTAACAGAAATCAGACAATACCGCCCACTGTCTTACGGCAGGTAAGTCATATCTTACTAAGGCCTGGCATTACACTGCAACTTGTGTAATACAAGTCGGCTGTTGCTAATTTTATTATCTTATTGTGATAGTAAACAATAAGGAACTAACTTAAATATCACTATTGTTGTCGGAAATCAGCAGGCGGACACATTGGCTGTGACTGCATCACATTATGGAGTGTCCGTGCACTATAAGGCAGATCTTCTATGGCTCTTTTGTATCGTGCGTATCGTGCAGACGAACAGATAGATCATCACGGCCTGGGGATAATGGTTGTGCGGGGAGTGAACGGAGGATCTGGTCGACAATCAGGACTCTGGTGAAAGGTCAGACGGATACATAATCAGACTGCTATTGGTACAATTAGTATTGCGACTTTTCGCTGACTGTTGAATATGATGACGGAGCACTTATGTGGATGTCCCGAGTATGATGTTTCGGAAAGGTAAATACTCGGAGAGAAATCAGCGTGGAAACTTTGTGAAGCCTAGTTTGCAGGAGGTCGTGACATGGGTGAAGAAATTATGGGATAGATTCACTGACAGCTGTTTTACCAATTCACAATGAGAGGGCTATATGGACAATAACTGCTCATTTAAGAAAAGCTTTATTGTTGGACATGACAGAGTGGTGCCAATGGTTCTACAGGAAATGGAGTCGCCAGAAATTCAGACCGGGATTCGGGATTTGGAGAGTTGAGACGATGTTCCGGAAAAAGATGACATGGCTGTATTTGGATGAATGCATAATTGTGTACATGAATAAATGTACATCTTTGTATGTATAAAAAAAAGAAGACGATAAACAAAACATTCCTGCGAAAATAAGCCCTAGTCCATTTTTCAAGCAAAAATTAATATAAGATCCAATCTTATTTTCAGAGAAACACGGCACTTTAGTCATATTGTACGTCACAATGGCTTGGACAGAACAATAATGAAAGGCCTGGTTCCCAGAAGAAGAGGCAGTGGTAGTCCAGTACGAAGGTGGACACATGCCATTGTAAACATCATTGTAAGAGTGTGCACGCAGGAGACATGACTAGAGCTCGATTGGGGTTCGTCGCACGGTACTGAGAGCTCTGTCATGTAAAACCTCTGCTCCATGACGATAGCAAGTTTTACCCAGTTGTGTGGGTTCTCTACCGTTTACTTACTAATTTACACATGCGACCCAGAAACTTTATCTAGCTACAGGTAACGGAATCACGAACGCAGACGACATATAGTTGTGGGTGGGTCAAATGCGCTGTAAAGATTGCTTAACTGTATATCTGTGTAGATGGATTAGTCCTCCTTATAAATCAACGTCAGTTTCATGTGCCACGCCGTTAAGTGTGGGCGGTTATGTTTCGCCATCTTACACGTTCACCAGAGTAGTGGATTGATTCCGTGTTCTTGTATCGACCATGCCATGTGGCCAAGCCATCCAGATATTTACTTCCCTGCCTTCTCCTTGCTCTTTCCCCATCATTCTTGCGAGTCGTCACAATGTTTGTTAGTTTATTTTTTTTTTCTCATAACGTGATCCCCTCACCACCCAAAAATGGTGACTGTATACGTCTAACTACTATACTCAGTTTACAGTTTTCATTTGCTTATTGCAGGACTTGCTCATTGGTTTTTCTGTTTAGCCATACTTTTCTTTCTATTTACTTCAGTAACCACTTTCCCACTGATATTAGTTGTATTTCAGCGTGTCTGCTCATTGTCCACGCTTCACATGCATACATAAGTGCAGGATCTATGTGTCACTCCACATGCATACATAAGTGCACGTTCTATGTGGCACTCCAACACTCGTTTTCTCGTTGCAAATGACATTTTTTATTCGTCAGTGTTTTCCATCTTGCAAAAGACTCACCTTTGCTAAGCGTTTCTTGTGCTAATCTCTTAAAGACATCTCCCATCTGATATTATGACTGAGTGGAGATACCTGCACTGCTTGACCTAGCTTCTTACAATTTAATTCTAACCCCAGTAGCTCACTTTTCGAAGCTTTCCAGCAGGCGACAAGTGAATGTGACGTGGTGGTAGTAGCAAGTATACATGGGTTGAGTAGGTAAGGAACCTACGACTGGTCTAGCAAATCGGTAGGGAATTTACATGATCCTAAAATTCTGCTCAAGTTTCTTGGAGAAAATTGGAGGAAAGGCGGTAGCGCCACAAGCGCCGGAACTTCAATGAACCCTCCCCACGACGCCTAACGGCAACAGTGGAAGAAACAACAACAACAAAACAACAACAACAACTTACTGTCTGCGCAAAAGTCCCCTGTGTAGCCTCTGTCGCAGCCATACATGCAGGCACCAGTGACCGGGTTGCACGAGGAATTGCCATGGTCGGTGGACGGCATACATCGATGACTGCAGTAGTGCTTGCAATGAGGGCCGTAAGTATTCAGACTGCACGCTGAAAGATGAAAAGGTAACATCTGTGTTCTGGCTAGAAGGCACACCAATAAGACACATGCTAAGGCAACAAGTATACTGTAGTGGCACCTTGCCGTCTTGCCAGACTATAGTTTATAACGCTGTGCTTCAACAAAGGTAAGCTAGTTACAACCAGAACATGGATGGAATATATCTCTCCATAGCATAAAGCCTGGGCTGAATTGTGGAGACTATGTGTTGCCCATGCAGCATGATCTCTCTCTCCCTTTCTTTCTGCCTCTCTCTTCCTCTCTTTCTCTCTCTGCCTCTCTCTCTTCCTCTCTCTCTTCCTCTCTTTCTCCCTTTGCCTCTCTCTCTTTCTCTCTTTCTCTCTCTGCATCTCTCTGCCTCTCTCTTCCTCTCGTTCTCTCTCTGCCTCTCTCTCTGCCTCTCTTTCTATCTCTGCGTCTCTCTTTCTCTATCTACCTATCTATCTATCTATCTATCTGTCTGTCTGTCTGTCTGTCTGTCTGTCTGTCTGTCTGTCTGTCTGTCTGTCTGTCTGTCTGTCTGTCTGTCTGTCTGTCTGTCCATCTATCTATCTATCTATCTATCTATCTATCTATCTATCTATCTATCTATCTATCTATCTATCTATCTATCTATATGTCTGTCTGTCTGTCTGTCTGTCTGTCTGTCTGTCTGTCTGTCTGTCTGTCTGTCTGTCTGTCTGTCTGTCTGTCTGTCTGTCTGTCTGTCTGTCTGTCTGTCTGTCTGTCTGTCTGTCTGTCTGTCTGTCTGTCTGTCTGTCTATCTATCTATCTATCTATCTATCTATCTATCTGTCTGTCTGTCTGTCTGTCTGTCTGTCTGTCTGTCTGTCTGTCTATCTATGTATGTATGTATGTATCTATCTATCTATATAAACACATAAGTGTAAAATATAGAAGTTACAAACATTTCAACCAAAACGCATTTTTACAGGACTTGCTCAGTTCACCTCTAGACAATGTTTGTCAGCTTCCTGACCCGGATGATGCTCTGGAATTCTGGATGAAAACATTAATTGACGTTTTTGATAGACATGTGCCAATCAAGGAAGTTCGAGTAAAACACCACGCCAAGCCACCTTGGATCACCCAGGAAATACTTGAAATTATGAGAGACAGAGATAAAGCACATAAAAAGCGGGATCTCAGCGCATACCGTACTCTTAGAAACAAAGTCCAATATACCATACGACGGGAAAAGAAAAATTACTTTAAGAACTTAGTAATGGATAAAACAAATAGTAAGGATATATGGAAGGCAATTAACACCTTGACAAACAAGTATAACTTCCGAAATTCTTTACCATCAAATCATATTAGATGCGACCAATTCAGTAATTTTTTTCAAACTGACATAGACCAGTTGAAGGCTTCAATACCTAATTCTCCTTGCAACTTATCTTTACTGTCATCGTTTTGCGAGAATAGATGCTCCGGCGATATTCTTTCCGACATACTGCTAATGACAATCACTGAGGTATTCACTTACCTCAGTAACCTAAAAAACACAACCTCATCTGGGGTAGATGGAATCAGCAACCGGATTCTCCGTTGTGCTGCGCCAGTGATCTGTATATCACTAACCTATGTATATAATCAGTGTCTCACCAAAGGCCACTTTCCATCAGCTCTCAAAATCGCTAAAGTGTACCCTCTTCTTAAATCTGGTTCATTGGACAATGATCTCCCGAACAATTACAGACCCATTTCCTTACTATCATCACTATCTAACCACTAGAAAAACACATCCATAAAGTAACATTACAGTATTTAGTTCGCAACAAGCTTATTGTTGACAACCAATCAGGATTTCGACCAAAATATTCTTGCCATACGGCCCTAACAAACATGATAGAAAATTGGCACCAGAATATAAACAACAACAGTCTATGTGGAACTGTGTTTATTGATTTCAAGAAAGCATTTGATATGATAGACCATGTTATTTTAATTAAAAAACTTGAGACAATGAAAATTGGCCCTAATGTAGTCACTCTAATATCATCTTTTCTATCAAACAGAAAGCAAGTAGTATCACATAATAAATGTCTGTCTCATACCACTACCTTCAATATTGGAGTACCGCAAGGCTCTATTCTTGGCCCTCTATTGTTTGCCATATATATTAACGATCTACCTTTACATCTTTCGTCGTCCTGCGATCTATTTGCAGACGACTGTACAGTGTACACAAATGCTGAAAACTGTATTTTATTGGAGTCGTCTTTACAACAAGAATTAAATAATGTAGTTAGGTGGAGCTATTCAAACAGTATGCAAATTAACATCACTAAAACAAAATCAATGTTACTAACAACCAGACAAAGACTTCAAACTCTTAGCTCACACACATCACTTCAACTTCACATCGATAACATGCCAGTAGAAAGTGTAATTGAGCACAAAACATTAGGCATAATCATTGATAGAAACCTAAACTTTAATTCCTACGTTCAAGCGCTTATTAAACAAATAGCGAAAAAGGTCTACCAACTCGCCAAAATTAAAAACTTCCTTGATGAGGACACAAGGAAACTATTCTATACTTCTCATATACAGACACACTTTGACTACTGCTCTACAATCTGGGACGGTTGTTCTAATTCAAACACCAAGCGACTTTACTCACTCCAGAAACGGGCCATGAGTCTAATTTATAACAAACATTTATCTGACAATCCTAGCCTGTATAAACGCCTTCAGTTACTACCACTCCGCAAACGCCTGCTTTTCAATAAAGCTAAACTAATTCACAAAATCCTGCATCGGAATGCCCCAAATTACATTTGGCCATTGTTTAAATATAATGCTAGACACAGTAAACGTTTAAATATATTACACATTCCGAAGCCTAGGATTGACTGATACAAAACAAGCTTAACGTACTCCGCAGCTCAGCTGTGGAACAATCTTCTACAAGAAATCAAAGACATCACCAATCCCTGTTCATATAATCGCAAATTACTCGAACACTATCTCAGTACGGATTATCTTCCCCCTTAATAATAGAGATAATAATAATAATAACAAAACCCTAGTATAACAGCCAGTCCCCTTTTGGTAGGCCAGTATATTCCACATGGCTAATAACAAGTGTCAGACCATTATCTAATTTTACTGTGTCGTGTAGTTTTGATGTTCGCATTTTGCCCATGCCTTTATAATGCATATCTTTTATATTGTTGCTGTTCTCTGTTAGCCTTGAATGATGTGTGAATGAAATAATGTATGAAAGAGAGTGATAGAAGGGCAGAATGTTAGACGGGCCTGCGTGCCCAATTCTTAACCCTTTGAAAATAAAGTTTGTTCGTTCGTTCGTTCGTTCGTTCTATCTATCTATCTATTTATCTATCTATCTATCTTTCTATCTATCTATCTGTCTGTCTGTCTGTCTGTCTGTCTGTCTGTCTGTCTGTCTGTCTGTCTGTCTGTCTGTCTGTCTTTCTCTCTGGGCCTGCCTAGAGTATTACAGCGGAAAGGTGACACCCCAGTGCATCTGCCCAACAAGCACAGAATGCTCAAACTATCCACCTGTGGAAGCTTCCATCCTATACCTCCTGTCGACCAATAATTAAGGCCAAGTGTGCCCTGCCGTGACATGTAGTCTTTACGCTGCAGTATCTCACACCAGGATAACGCTTGTACCCTCCCAATTGGGCTCCTCTCGCTCGAAGATGTTGGCACAATGTGGGGTGTTCGGTTTGGAAAGCAACGGTCAACATTCGGCGCTAACAGAAAGCAGGTAGTACCGTCTATTGTCATACAATAGCTCAATCATATCTGCCTAAGACCTGAAACGTTGCACACAATAGGCAATGTGTGCACTAGTGTAACGAGAATACACAAAAGACATGATACTGTGAGAATTTGGTGACGATTCACCTCGACGCGTGAGCGTGTAGGTGTGTGTTCCACAGAAAAACGAATGGTATAATCAAGTTTGATGGTGCAGCTTCAGGATAGTTTACAATCAAGAGTGGAGTTAAACAAGGTTGTGTACTATCTCCCACCCTCTTTGGAATATACTTTTCACTCCACAGAAATATGCCTTTCGTGATCAGAATGGTGATATATACATCCACTCACGCTCAGATGGCGGCCTTTACAATGCTGAGAGATTGAAGGCAAAGACCAAAATTAGGAGAGTACTGGTCAGAGAGTTGCTTTATGCAGATGATGCTGCAATTACGACCCACTCTGAGGAAGAATTACAACGTAAACTATCTGCATTCTCCAATGCTTGTTATGAATTTGGTTTAACAATAAGCACACAAAAAAGACACAGATTATGTCACAAGGTGCACACGGGGTACCATCAATCTTTATTGACGACGCCGAACTAGAGATGGCAGACCATTTTACATATCTTGGATCAGAGGTAACTAGCAAATTATCCCGAGATCAGGAAATTAACATCAGGATTGGTAAGGCAACAACAACAATGAACAGGTTTTAAAAAAAAAGAGTCTGGGAGAACAGGAAGCTTTCTTTCAAAGCAAAATTACTTGTCTATCAAGCCTGTGTCCTTAGTACTCTTCTTTATGGCAGTGAAGCCTGGTCAACTTACTCACACCAAGAGAAACGGCAGCTTTCAGATGCGGTGTCTGCAAACGCATCTTCCGGCCAAGCTCATAATATTGTGATTGTAACCTCCTGGCGATTACGCCAACACGTGCCTCCATACCAAGAGAGTTTTGTGTTATACAAGAATCCAAGCACGTTATGGGCGTTATACATCGAAAAATTATACATTTGTGTTTTACTTAGTTTTTTTTTTTTCCAGAATATATTAATACTCACACACCAAAAAATAAAACAATAAAATCAATTAAGGTTTTCAATTTTTGGCTCGGGAACGACGGCACGGATACCTTTGTATAGAAAACAAATGCAAGGCGGACTGCTTCCAAATCGCCAGCAGATGTGTTTCGTAACCTATTCGCCAAAATAAGGAAAATGTTATTGTATACCTCGTTGACACTGTTATTGTTATTTTGACATAACATCTGTCCTGTACAGTGACCTGCATGTTCGGAACAATGGCTACCGGCTGTTGCTGAATAGACTTATTTGACTTTTCGGTTCACGAGTGCATATTTCAGGAGTCTCCTGGGAGTCGGCGCTGCAGCTGCGGAGTTTGTGCTTTATGCGACACTTTCGGCGGGTCGCCCTGCGGTAAAAGACCGAGCTATGTGAGAAAACTCGGGTCAATGAGGTCTTTCTGGTGACTGCCGAATCCATCGACGATGAACTGTGGTTTTCGTGGATTAATTTTGTGTTGGCATTCTGGCGGCGGCATTATGCCGTGAAGTTGGAACCTCGACTAACTAACTAACTAACTTGACATAACATACACTTTAGGAAGAGGAGTATAATACATACGGAAATTGCAGTTGATTCCCTCGTAGCCGCTCTCACAGCCGTACAGGCAATTCCCGTTGAAGCGGTCACATGATGTTTGCGATCGGTTACTGGGTTTAACACAGAACGGACTGCATGGGGAGCCACAGCTTGACCCAGACGTGTCTGCCACGCAGGCTACAGAATCATCAAACACGGCAGGTGGTGTAGTAATTGGAGACCAACATTGCTTACATATTACATGGAGCATGCACATAGAGGAGGAAATAGGTGATCATTTGTACACGTCACACACTTAAACATACTGTTGGCAGTCTTTGATGATAAACTTTCGTGTTACAGAAGAACATTTAGAATTACGAAGAAGAGGAAGAAAATAGTGAAAAATCAAAAAAGAAATGTATTTTTAGAAAGTCATTAATTGGGCACGCAGGCCCGTCTTACATTCAACCATTCAAATCACTCATCTTTCGTATATCAATTATCTATTGTGTATGTTACATATGTCAGTCCTGCCGGCGTCGCTTGAAAGCTCGTTGGTATGCGTCCAGTGGTTTTGCATTTATCACCTTGTACCGGGAGGGCGCGCTCGTGGAGGTGAGTTCTCTGAGGATTGACGCTGAGCCGCCAGCGTCTGCAGCCTACCTTGTGCCAGACGTATTGGTTACCCATTCCTCTGGAATACACAAGACTAGGCCGAGAGAGGGAACATGTCGTTTGGGCACCACATGTTTCTCTGAAACTCTGCCCAGGCATTGTGATGAAATATTGGCCACACACCAACTCACATACTTTGGTCTGTCAAGACTGCAAGGTGCCACTCATGTTACATTCGAAGGGGAAAGAAACATTGTAAAATTAACGATGGGAACACAAGCAATGAATATGGCCATGTAATGAGACAAGCAGGCAGGCAGATACAAACACAGATTCTTCAAACGTGTATACACACAAACATGCATGCCTACACACACACACACACACACACACACACACACACACACACACACACACACACACACACACACACACACACTTATATACATACATATGTCATGTACACAGACTCGCACAGTTAAATACCAACAAAATAACACACAAACACGCACTCCCTCACGTAGACAAATATCCAATCACAAATACACACACACTAATAAACATTCACTTTTACATACATTATATCTCTCCATCCCTCCCTTACTCGCTCCCCTCCCTATCTCACCACTTTCTCTCTCTCTCTCTCTCTCTCTCTCTCTCTCTCTCTCTCTCTGTTTGACACTGTGCTCTCTCTTAATTTGTGTGCGGGTAGGTGCAATTTGTGTGTGGGTAGGTGCGGGATATGTGACTTGGCGGCGAAATGTGTGTGTGCGTGGGGGATGTGTGGCTGAGGAATGTGTGTTTGGCTGGGTGGTTGGAGGTGTGTGGGTGGAGGAGGATATGTGGGTGAGTGATTGTTGGTGGGTAATGGGATGGGTAGATGATATGTGAGTTTGTAGGGAGATGTGTGTAGATGGGTGGATGTGTGTGGGTGGGGGATGTGTGGGTTGGGGAATGTATGTGTGCTTGGGGTGTGGGTGGATGGATGTGTGGTGGGTGAGAGGTGTGTGTGGGTGGGGAGATGTGTAGGTGTAGGGATGTGGTGGATGGGTGGGGGGATGTATGTGTGTGTGGGTCATGTGTGTGGTTGGGTGAGGGAGTTGTAGTGAATAGGGGATGTGTGGGTGGGTGGTGGATGTTTCTCATAACATAGTAATATGCATTGTTTATGTTTACAAAATTCATTTGACAATGTTTTTTCCTATGCACTGTTGATGAAAGAAAGATGAGTGATTAGAAGGGCCGAATGTAAGACGGGCCTGCGTGCCCAATTTGTTACCCTTTGAAAATAAAGTATGTTCGTTCGTTCTCTCTCTCTCTCTCTCTCTCTCTCTCTCTCTCTCTCTCCCTCTCTCTCTATATCCCTTCTTTATATCTCTCTCTCTTGCTACCTCTCTCCCTCTTTATCTCTCAATCCCTCTCTCTCATTCCTTCTACCTGCCTCTATCTCCATCTTTATCTCACTCTCTCCCTCTCTTCCAGTCTATATCTCCCTCCCTTTATATTTTCCTACCTCTCGCTCTCTCTATCTCTCAATCCCTCTCTCTATCCCCCCTCTCCCTTCCTTTATCTTATTTCTCTCTATCCCTCCCCCTCTACATCTCTCTCCTTCTGTGTTTCTCTAACTTTCTCTCAATTTCTCCCTCTCTCCCTCCCTCTCTCTCCCTCTCCTCCTCCCCGCACTCTCTCCCTCAATCTCTCAATCCCTCCTTCTCTATCCGTCCCTCTCACTTCCTCCCTGTCTCTCTCCCTCTTTATCTCTGAATCCCCCCCCTCTCTCTCCCTCTCTCTCTCTCTCTCTCTCTCTCTCTCTCTCTCTCTCTCTCGCACACTCCATATCTCTCGTTCTCCCTCTCTTACGTTTCACAATATTAAACCATGTTAAACAGCTGTTTTATCAAGACAACCATGTGCCAGAAACGTTCACGCGGTGGCCATATTTGACGTAATCGTGGTGGTGAAATAGCAGTATTAACAGGCATGCTTTCTGGAAGAAGACTCCCATGTCGACACAATTAAATAATAATAGCATAAAGCGGTGTTCTTAAAGCAAGCAGATCTGTATTTATCAAGGGAGAAAAAGCATACAAGGCACCCGTCTGAGATACGTGACATACAAGGCACCCGTCTGAGATACGTGACATACAGGGCACCTGTCTGAGATACGTGACATACAAGGCATCTGTCTGAGACAAGTGACATACAGGGAACCCGTCTGAGATACGTGACATACAAGGCATCTGTCTGAGACACGTGACATACAGGGAACCCGTCTGAGATACGTGACATACAGGGCACCTGTCTGAGATACGTGACATACAGGGCAACCGTCTGAGATACGTGACATACAGGGCACCTGTCTGAGATACGTGACATACAAGGCACCTGTCTGAGATACGTGACATACAAGGCACCTGTCTGAGATACGTGACATACAAGGCACCTGTCTGAGATACGTGACATACAAAGCACCTGTCTGAGATACGTGACATACAGGGCACCTGTCTGAGATACGTGACCTACAGGGCAACCGTCTGTGTGCGTGACATACAATGCACCTGTCTGAGATACGTGATATAGAAGGCACCGACTGAGATACGTGACACACAGGGCACCCGTCTGAGACACGTGACATACAGGGAACCCGTCTCAGATACGTGACGTACAGGGCACATGTCTGAGATACGTGACATACAGGGCACCCGTCTGAGATACGTGATATAGAAGGCACCGACTGAGATACGTGACACACAGGGCACCCGTCTGAGACACGTGACATACAGGGCACCGGTCTCAGATACGTGACATACAAGGCACCCGTCTGAGATACATGATATAGAAGGCACCGACTGAGATACGTGACACACAGGGCACCCGTCTGAGACACGTGACATACAAGGCACCCGTCTCAGATACGTGACATACAAGGCACCCGTCTGAGATACGTGACATACAAGGCACCCGTCTGAGATACATGACATGCAGGGCAACTGTCTGCCATACGTGACATGCAGGGAACGTGTCTAAGTTACGTGATATACAGGGCACCTGTCTGAGATACGTGACCTACAGGGCAACCGTCTGAGTGCGTGACATACAATGCACCTGTCTGAGATACGTGATATAGAAGGCACCGACTGAGATACGTGACACACAGGGCACCCGTCTGAGACACGTGACATACAGGGCACCCGTCTCAGATACGTGACGTACAGGGCACCTGTCTGAGATACGTGACATACAAGGCACCCGTCTGAGACACGTGACATACAGGGCACCCGTCTGAGACACGTGACATACAGGAAACCCGTCTGAGATACGTAACATGAGGACACGCTTACGTGTAGTACAGTCCACGCCCTGGTAGCCTATAGCACATCCTGAAGGACATCCTCCAGTACTAGAAAAGCAATCGTCCTGTATCATACAGTTACACGTTTTGTTACACTCAAGCCCGTAGTGTCCAGCCGGGCAAACGTACTCTGCAGTTAGATAGATAAGAGAGGACATGGCTGAGCATGATATAACAATAAACAATACAATCAGATAAGTATGTGTAACTCTTGAGAGAATGTGAGACATACAAAACACAGTGTGCTTGCGCTACAATACAACGAATCCACGTTTCGATTATAATAATCTTCCTCAGGAACTACACAAATAGATTCAAAGAAGAATATGAAATTAGGAAATGTATACATACAAACAACGAACAGAAAAGAAGGAAGACGAATAGAGGTAAGTGCCGTGCTGTTTTTATTTTTAATTCTTATTTGCTGTAGCCATTACTTCTCGTATCTATTATTATTTCATTTCCATGGTTGCTACCTTTATTCGTAATTTAGCATGTATACAATTTCTAATTTTATGTGTTTATTTAGATATGTTTGTTTTGTTATTTGAGGAAGATTATTACAATCGGAACGTCGATTCTGTGTGTTGTTTTTCTGTGTATATCATCATTTATCCCCCCTCCCCTCTGTGATTTACTTTTGCCATATTGGAGTTCGTTGTAAGGTGAGTACATTGTGTCTGTGTTTATTTTGTCGCTCACTTACTCTCTGGAGTTAGACCTACCTAACCGTTTTTGTTTTCTATTTAAAACGTTAGTTGGATGTCCTTTTAACCACCATTACGAAAGAAGAAGCATTAGCCATAGCATGCCATCTGTTAGACTTTGTGCGAGTAGTTGACCACACAATAACAGACAAACGGGATTTCCCTGTACCACTGCTACTTATAACCATACCCACCACATATTGTCATACATCCCTATATCATTGTCTACCCGTGGAATACCCACCACATATTGTCATACATCCCTATATCATTGTCTACCCGTGGAATACCCCCCACATATTGTCATACATCCCTATATCATTGTCTACCCGTGGAATACCCACCACATATTGTCATACATCCCTATATCATTGCCTATTCGTGGAATATATATAGTCATACCTCCGTATATTTCAACTTCGCACATCTGCAGAATGTTGTCAAAAGTATGCATGGTTGTGATCTTGACCTTGCCGATAACCACATCCCGGTGTTGAACCACGTAGACATCTAAAACAAGGTGCGTCTGATACAGGTACCTAAAGGCTGTACTACCGTTCATACTGTAGCTCTCCAGGATAAAACCCAATAGTCGGTCTGATTCACCTGGGAACAAATGTACACGATACAGGTTAGATTAATCCAATTGCACGACAGACAGACAGACAGACAGACAGACAGACAGACAGACAGACAGACAGACAGACAGACAGACAGACAGACAGACAGACAGACAGACTGGTTGATTGACTGATTGATTGATTCATGGACTGATCTTTATTTTCGAAGTGTTAAAAATTGGGTCTTATATTCGGCCCTTCCAATCACTCATCTTTCGTTCATCAATAGTGCATTCACATAGGAAAAAAACGCAATGTCAAATGAATGTTGTAAACATAAACAATGCATATTACCATGAGACGCAATTCCCAACGACCACACATCCACCACACACACACATCCCCACACCCCCACCCACCAAACGCTCATCACCCCACACACCCACACCCACACCCCCAAACACAACCACACCACAACACATATATATTCCCCCACCTACCCACTCATTCCCACATACACAACTCCCACCTACACACATCACCCCACCCCACCCCCACCCCCACACCCCCCACCCATCCCCAAACCCACATCCACTCAAACACTCACACATCCTACACCCACAAACACACCCTCAACCACTCAGCCAAACACACATCCCCAACCACACATTCCCACAACCACACATTCCCCCAACCACACACACATCCCCTGCCAAACCACACATCCTGCACACACTCCTACCCACACTTCCCCCCCCCCCCCCACACACACACATACCGTACCAACCCACACATAGATCGCCCATCCACACACACATCTCACACCCATCCCCCATCCCAAGCACACTCACCCACCCCCACATCCTCCACCATCCGCCTACATACCCGCAATCACCCATCCCCCAATCACCCATCCTCCAACAACATATCCCCCACTCACAAACGCATACCCCATCAACCCACACATCCTCAACTCAAACACATCCCCACCCACACACATCTCCCCACCCAGATCCACATCCCTACCCATATACACATCCCCACACATCCGCCACCCACGTACTCATCCCTTAACCACGCATACTTATACATCCCCCACCCACCCATAAACACCTACGTCCCCATCTACCCACCCACACTCACACACCCCAACCACCCAGTTAAACACACACACCCCACCATCACATATATCCCTCATCCATCCTCACATCACACACACAACCACACCTAATCCACCCACACACACATCTCTCACCCACACACATATCCCCTCCCGCACACACCTTTACCCATATACACATCCTCCACCCACCCACACATCCCTAACACACCTCCCTCACGCACACATCCCTCACCCACACATCCCTAACCCACACATCCCTCACCCACACACAAATCTCCCCAACACACCCTCCACCCACCCACACATACCCATATCTAAAATCACCTTCAATACACATACATCTTCCACCTACAACAAATTCCCCACCCACACTCACCCTTCACCCACACAGACATATCCTCCACCTACAAAAACACACATCTCATCACCCATCCCCCACACCCATCATACACCCATCCCCAACCCACAAAAATCCTCAACACCCCACACACCCATTCAACCACACATCCCTTACCTACTCACCCACCCACATATACATTCCGAATCCAGCTACCCACTCAACACCTCACCCACCTACCCACGCAACACCCACCACCAACAACCACACACTTACAACCATCCACCCAAACAAACCACACCGACACACAAATTCATCACCCACACACACATCCCCCACCCATAACACATCCTCACCCAACCACACATCTCCCCACCAACCCGCACATACCCTACCTACCTGCACATCCCTCACTCACACCCGCATCCACCACCCACCCACACATCCCCCAACCACACACATCTCCATATCCACACATACATACCCCACCCATATGCACATCGCCCACACACACCCCCACTCACCCATACCCAACCCGAACACTCATCCCTCCAGACACACCATCTCCACACATACTCTCCTACACACACATTCCCACACACACACATCCCCCACACACCCACATCCTCACATCTAGACACATACATGATGCCTCACATAACCACTGAAACTAGCATGAACAAACTCCCACACTTTACACACACATAAAATGACGATTGTGGTGAGTATTCTAGCAAAAATTGTAAAATAAAAAAATTAGACAATAGTGAGAAAAAAAAATTGTACGAAGGCGAGTCATTAAGCTAGTCACACAGTTCTGTGGGAAGGCGGGTAAATGTAGTTGGTGTTTTCTACAGGTGTCATTAGGTGACAGCAACATCGAACTTTATATTCCCATTCGTCAGATACCGCTAGGTGTCACATGCGCATGCGCAGCGCTTAAACAAAATGGCAACTGTATAACCCGATGGGGTTAGGTATAGCCGCATGAAGGCTTTGAGCGATGCAGACCTGGAGGAGATGACAGACTGCTTTAACCAGAGCATTGGGACAGCATCAGTACCGCAGGAATGGGTACACAGTTATCTCATCTCTCTCCCAAAACCATTCAAGGATCATTCAAAGCTTATCGGCTTTAGGATCATTGCCCTTCAAAATATATTTTGGAAGGAGAGAGAGAGAGATCTTCTATAGAAGATAGTCGCTGTCAAACTGCAAGACATTTTGGAAAGGGGAAAGCTTCTTCCAAGCTGCAGGCCAGGAAAAGATACCTGGTCAAATGCAGCCACTTTTGCCTTTGATGTTTATGAGGGGTTCCAGAGTAGACAGGAAACGATGGCGGTAGCGCTTGATCTCGAGGATGCATACAATAGAGCTCCCGTGTTTTGCCGGGCCCATAAGGGAAGCAAAGAATAACAACACTGTAGCCTACCACGCATGTCGTAAGAGGCGACTAAGGAGGCTATGGTTCCGCCGCCCTGCTACTGAGTGAGCGCGTGGTGCGACACTGTGAGCTGTGAGTTTCGTGTGAAATGATTTTGAATCTGCCCGAGGTTTTTTGGAACGTGACTGCATATTCGGAGCGATGGCAACTGGCTATGTTCCAGAGTTGACTGGTTTTTGCCTTATGCAGAAATGCGTGGCTGCTGGGTTTCTGGTTGACTGCCACTGCCATCGACGATGAACTGTATTTGTGTGGACTGTGTGGGTGAACATCTAGGAAACATCCAGATGGGAAAATGACTGCCGATTCCATCAGAGGTAAACTGGATGTTTCGTGGGGGACTATTGTGTTGACATTCTGGCGGCGGCATTATGCACAGTGTATCTGTGCGGGCTGTTGTTTGTCGAGACTCCTGTCTTTTCCACTTTTCACATTGGGCAGTGGGAAGCGTTTTATGTGATATTCACTGGCACAGGAACGGAGCATAATGGGGACGACCCGTTGCTGTGAAGTTGGAACCGTGACTAACTAACTAACTAACTCGATATGATACTTTGATGACCGCACTGATGGAGAAGGGGGTCAATCACTGGTTGGTGAACTGGACAACAGCCGTCCTACATTCTCGTCGGGTTGCTCTCCGTTTGGGTGTATGGGCCTCAGAGCCACATATGTTAACCCCGGGACTGCCACAGGGATTTTCAATCTCACCGGTGCTTTTTAACGTGTATACGAGCAAGATTGCAAACCTAGAAGCACCAGGGGTTGGAAGGATACTAACATTTGCAGATGATATTCTTGCATGCCGGCAGGGGAGAGATAGAAAGCAAACGGCCCAGGAGCTACATGCGACAGTAGACAAAGTGATTGACTGGTGCACTGAAATGAGTGCTGTCATCCACCCGGAAAAGGCGACTGTTTTGTGGTGCTCTCTGGACAACAGAATTGTGAGAGCTGATGTCCCAAGCCTTGCGATAGATGGTAGAAGCGTAAACATATAGAACAAACTGAAGTATCTGGGAATCACATTTGACAGGAGCCTATCCTTCAAGGACCATGTGGGAACGGTTGTGACAAGGTCTCACAGGGGACTCAATGCACTTAAAACTATGACTGCAATATATCAGCACTTGATCCTCTCAGTGATTGATTATGGACTAGGACAGCTCACTGCCTCAAACAGTCGGCTGGTGAAATTAGAGCGCATACAGAACGAAGCTATGCGAGTCATAGTCAGACATAGGACAACGGATACTCACGCAAGCCTCAGGTCCTGTATGACATCACACTGATGTTGGACAACAGGATGCCTTCATCCGACATACAGGACTTCGCGCTGGAGTTCAAGCCAATGAACACAAACAAACATTCTGGGATGTGACAGTGACACCCCAGTAGCGTGTATGCGTTACATCCTTGGTCTGCCGACTGTTGCTGGTAGGCTCAAGGTGATGCAGGCGAAGGCATACCTAAGAGTAGCTGCAGACACAGACCACCCACTGCATGAGGCGCTGCACGCCGTTAAAGGTCATCGACTGATAAGAGAGAAATCATGGATGGCTCATGCGGAGAATACGATTAGACAGATAAGCCCCTTTGAGAACATTAGGCGAGGAGAGGAGTGGGTCAGAGTGCCAGCGGAGCAGTCAGACATGTGCAGAGTTATAATCACATTAAGCCGGGAGTGCAGGGAGTGGCCAGCAGGGGCCACGGAAGTGGAAATCCAGCAACTAATTGAGGATAATGCTCGCTCGGGTGTTGTGATTATCTACACAGATGGGTAGGTTTTGAAAGGTAGGAGAAGTGCCTGGGGATTCCAAGCAAGAGCTAACGGTTGACGTTTGGTGCAGGAGAGCTTGATATATGAAACCACAACATCTAGCTTAAGAATGGAGATTGAGGCGGTAAGTGTAGAGAATACGATACACGGACACACATCGTGATTGTAACTGGCTGAGGAAGGTGAGGACAGGAAAGCTTCGGGCAGAATAGCTTGCTTCGCTTCGGAAGTCACGGGTGGCAAGCATCGCCTGGATCCTTTCTCCGGGGCATGCTGGCGTGCTGGGGAATGAACAGGCGGACAGATTGGCTGGCTCTTCAAAACTTGGTGGTGTATTGATGCATGACAAAGCAGATGTGGTTGCGGCCTTGTGGAGCACGTGTACACCTCGGAGGAGCAAATGGATCACCATGGTCTGGCGAGAATGAGACAGCGAGGTGTGACGAGGGGATCTGGCCAACGCTCGACGCTCAGAGGAAAGGTGAGACGGACATATGGTCAGATTGCTGCTAGTACTATTAGTGTTGGAACTCTTCGCTGGCTGCTTATGGGAATGCCCCGAATGCTGTTATGTCGGTTCCTAAATCAATCAATCAATCATAGCTGGATAGAAAATTTTTTGTCAATGACTCTCTAAAATTGTTGATGAAATCTGTCTGGTCGTCCTGTTGAGATTGCAATAGAATCATCCTTGCAGCGGGTGGAGAAGATGAATAGAGGTGACAATGTGAATTCTGAATCGTACTGTAAATTTCTGTGGATGCTTTATGATGCAATTCAAAGAAAACGTCCAGGACTGCTGACTTGAGGAGTATTGCTTCTTCATGACAATGTCAGACCATATACGGCTCGATTAACACAGGAGAAAATTAACCAACTAAGGTGGTAAGTTCTGGAACATCCACCTTACAGCCCAGACATAGCTCCTAATGAGTTCCACGTTTTTGGTCCACTGAAAACCCACTCTGGCGGGAGACATTTCGCGAATGACGCCGAAGTTGAATGTCCGTGAAGTGATAACGTGGTTTAGAAAACAGAGCACGAAGTTCTATGTAGCCGATTTAAGGGGACTGATAAAACGATGGGATAAGTGCATCAATGAAGGTGGAAATTATGTTGAGAAAAAAGGGACAATGTATGCAGAAATATAACCTGGTTTCAAATTGTTGTCATTGTGACGAGACGAGATAGATAGAGAGATAGATAGACAGACAGATAGATAGACAGATAGATAGATAGATAGATAGATAGATAGATAGATAGATAGATAGATAGATAGATAGATAGATAGATAGATAGATAGATAGATAGATAGATAGATAGATAGATAGATAGATAGATAGATAGATTGATAGATAGATACATAGATAGTACTTCAAGAAACAAATGAACATCGTAAACTGATTAGAGTCATTAGACATTCATTCATCCATCATGTGCCATTCCGATAAGCGTGGGCGGTCATGTTTTGCCATCTCACTCGATCACCAGAGTCGTGGATCAGCTCCGTGTTTCTGTCTCGACCATGCTACGTGGCCAAGCCATCCAGGTATTTGCTTCTGGGTCTTCCTCTTGGTCTGTTCCCTTCGATCTTACCAGTCGTCACCAAGTTCTCCAATTCATTTCTAGATAGACGTAGGCATTAGACGCAGACAGTTAAAAAATTTTTGTGTGGACATGTTCTGAGAAGACATGACTTGGAGAACAAAAAATCATCTGATGGCTGCAGAAATGTGGTTTCTGAGGAAAATGCAAAGAATACCATGAACAGAAAGAAAAACCAATGACCAAGTACTACAGGAGACAAATGAAAATCGTAAATTGATTATTGAAATTAGACGTAGACAGTCAAAAGTTTTTGGACATTTTATGAGAAGAAATGGATTGGAGAATTTAGTGACAACTGGCAAGATCGAAGGGAAGAAACCAAGGGAAGACCGAGAAGTAAATACATGGATGGCTTGGCCACTTGGCATGGTCGAGACAGGAACACGGAGCTGTTCCACTGATCGAGTGAGATTTCAAAACATGACCGCCAATGCTTATCAGCATGGCACATGATAGATGGATGGACAAAGTGACCAACAACTTTAGACTGTTTCGTCTAATTTCTCTAATCAGTTTACGGTTTTTATTTGATTCTTGTAGGACTTGTTCACTTGTATTTTTATCTGCCCATTGTATTCTTTGCATTGTCCTCAAAAAAAAAAAAAAACCTGTTCCATTCGATGTTTTTTTGTCTCTCTGCCCATTGTGCACATTTCACATCCATACAAAAGAACAGGTTATATGTATGTGGTAGCGCCAAACCAACGAATCTGGGTTTGGTCTATCTCTAGATAGAAATCTGGCAACGCCGGAAAAACCACTTGAAACAAGGAAACCTGAGGCCATTTTGATTGCAGCAGCCAGCTTGGTTTGTGAAGGCAGGTACTTGGGCCCTGTGTATATAGTTTTGTGGCCAGCCCTCCTTTAGACGAGAGATGTGTGGTTTCCCATGTGTTCATCAGTGAACAAACTATGTCATAGGAGAAAGCCGAGCAGCTGACTAGTTAGTGTCAGACGGCCTGGATTCTGGGTGGGATAGTAAATTGTGTCACAACTCTTTTGTTTATGTCGCGTCTTGGGGTTTATGTTGTGTATGCTATGTTTTTGTAGTGCCTTATTGACTGTGCAGTGTTGCTTGTGTCAAAGTTCTTTATTGTGTCAATCTAACCAGTTATTGTTTGGAACATCTGTGTTGTGGTAATTGGTGTACCCTGCTGTCTTAAGTGCTGCTGATTGGTTAGGGGTTACGCACTGTTGTTATTCGATATATACAGTTGTCTGTTGTATCTGTTATTGACATGCAATGTTCTGTTAGAAGAGATAAATAAAGAGCTTGTTTATTTGTCCTTGATTTGTTTGTTTAGTCTCTTTTAGTTTTTACAACCACTATTTCTACCACAATCTAACACCTTAATCCATTGTCTGGACCTCCAATATGACAGTTATTGTCCAGAGTTGAGGCCCCTGCCCAAGATCTCGTATATCTTCTTATCTCATTACTATATCTTTTTTTTGTCAGTTGAGGGCGGTGTGAGGTTCTCTCTCTTTTACTACTTCTCTTCTTTAGCCGCAACGAAGTCAGAACTACTCTCTACCACATAGCACCGTAGCAAAGGAAGTATCAGTCTATTAATCTTGATTGTCTCCCCTTTTCTTACCTCGGCTACAAAATGGCGACCCCGACGAGATCTAGTGACAGCCTTTGAATTGTTCTGTTAGAATTGTTTTAATATCTAGTGATTGTTTTGTGTGATAGGTCAGTGTTTGTGGTTGTGGTGTCCATTGTCTTTGAGTGACATTAGAACCCAGGTTTGCTGATGAGACCCCCCCCCCCCGAGCATTCCTGCCTAAGAGAGGAGTCCCCTGTATGGTGAGTGGGCTCAGATATATTGCCTCTTAGTACACTTTCACTGTATCTTACCCATAGCAAAGATGGCTCTGTCTTCACCTTTAGGGACCGTAGTTCCCCTCCCAGTTGGTGCCCCTGACGTCACAGGGCCCACTGGTGAAGTCAGGTACATAGTGGCACCTGTGAAGGTAGAAGAACTTTGTTTTGGTCAGCAAGGTGGGCCAACTGTTGAAGAGTATGTGAGGAAGGTGAAATCTGCATGGAGGGCTGGTTCGGTGTGTGATGAAGATAAAGTTGACATCATTTGGGAAAGTGTTGTTCCCAATATGTGGGCGGAACTTGAACTTAGGTCAACTTGTAATGACCCTGAGGAGATGCTGCAGACCATTCAGCAGGTGTATGGAGAGCAACGCAGCATGGTAGAGCTGGCTGCGACTTTCTTTCAAGTAACACAAGATGCAGAGGAATCCATCATGGATTTCTCTCACCGGGTCCACAAAGCCTTTTGTTTGGTGCCGGAAGCACAGAGAAAGAGGGGCATGGTTGCTTGGGATCCACTGATCCTAAGAGACTGGTTTGAGGCAAAACTACATAATGTTCTCAGCAGGAGGATGGCAGAGGAGAGGATATCGCAAGACCCTTCAGTGACTTTCACTGTGTTAGAGATATATCTATCCGATGGGCTAGTGTATCATTAACTCCAGAAGTCTGTGCATGCCAATATGTAAAACTACCAGATAATGACAGTCTCAAAGTGTGGCCTAGTCGCAGAGATGATGATAATATCATCCAGCTTGATGATGTGTTGTTGGAGGAGTTGCGAGATAAAGTTGGTCGAGTGAGGGAGTTAGTTGATTCATTACTACAACCCAAGGCGCGACGCAAGAGGTACAATGTTTGTAGAAGCCGCACCTACCTTCAGAACAGGTGTCCGAAGAGAAGGGTTAGTGTTTTTCAGAACCCTTCTGGAGTGAACTGTAGCAAAGTATCTGCAAGTGTAAGCCAACAAGAACAGCTGCGCCTTAAGCGACAACAGAGTCAGGCTCGGGTTGAACCTTCTAAAGGATCAGTCACAGCAGTCCAGGAGGGTGCAGTATCAACTTCTGATAGCCAGAAGGTTATTCGTAGCAAGCAGCGAAATTTCTTTCGGAGGAAGAGGCGGAGGAAGAGGAGACAATGGAAGTCTCATTGTGTCAGTGTGGTCGACCAGGTAGAGGGTGTTAGACTTGTGACAAATGATCAGGGTGATCTGACCGGTGGTCAGTGTGTTGTGACGGATGTGAGCCAAAATTTTCTGCATACGGATATGTCGACTTGTGACTTTGTGCAAACAGGGATTGTGAAAGCCCACCAGAAAGAGACTATGTCCAATAGACAATGCGGTTAAAAATAGACTATCATGATACAGTTTTCATCTACTTTAGAATTCCAGTCTTTTGGATTGACAGCCTTAGTTTAGTTAGTTAATTAGCAGTTATGTTTGCTGTTTCTGTGTATTATAATTGCAGGTATATGGTGTCATGTGATGACATGTGTTCCTTTGAGAGTGTAAGAACACCAGGAAGACCAGATGAAAAGGGTGTCTTTTTAGGTGATGAGGTGCTGCCATTACCACCATCTGCAGTGAGGAATCCAACTGCAGGGTGCATTTTTGACAGGGCATATTTCATTTTAGGTTATGTTCTTACAGGAAACCCCAATTGACTGGATGCTGATATGGTATATTATTGAGATAACGATGTTTTGTTGACTGTATATTCTGTTTATATTCAGGTTACAGGTGACACATGATGAAATGTTCTTTTTAGTGTAAGAGTACAGGTTGTTAGAAGCACAAACCACCCATATATCCCAGTAGCTGCAGGAAACTTATGTTTGATCAGAAGAGACAAATAGTATTATTTTAAAATACATTTTGTTTTGAATGGCCAGAGTTGAGGCAAGTGGTAACTAATATAAAGGTTACTGCTTTATTGTTTATGTAGCTTTTATGTTTGTGGAATTATTTGTATGTAGGAGGTGAGGGTGTTATTAATCTTTGATGATTGTTCCTATAGTATTGATTGGTGCTCTTATAGCAGAAGAGCCATTTCTCCTCACTGATATTTTAGTCATTAGTACCATCAGCTGAGTTAGTATGGTTTATAATATTATGTTGAGATTATTGGTATTTGGAACTGACTGATGCCTGGTGATGTAATTTACACTGTTTCACACTGTGAGTGATGTGTGAATAGACAAAGTCTTTTTTTTTATAGTGGTACTCTTCAGGGATATGACCAGCAGTTTAGGTTTTGGGGACAAGGTCCCCAAAGGTGACAGAATGTTTTTTTATGTGTTGAGGGTTGTGCTCCCTGGCTAGGGAATTGTCAGGGCTTAGAAGTCTGATATGACTGCTTGTTCACTAAGTGTACAAGGAGTGTGAAGTACAGTTGTCAAGATAACAGGTAAAGAACTATTAATGTTTTTTTTTTTTAAATATAATTGTTTGTGTAACACTGCTGACACTCAGGTGGCAGGGAACTGCTTCTCCCGGTTGGTGTCACTATTTTTGGTAACACTGCTTATGATATTAGTTTTCTCATGAATAATGCCTGGTATCAATGTAAAGGTGGCCTGTATATGCATATTACCATGATTTTTGTTATCTGATGATGTACATATTTGGAGTGTTTTACCTTATAGGCAAGGTCTGATTAGGATGGGACTATCTTCTTTTTTTTTTGGGGGGGGGGGGGGATATTGTTACTGTTAGGAGATGTAACCAGTGGTTCCCATCCTGGGGCGGTGGCACTGAAGATGACCGGTTTCCTTCGAAAGTTGAATCCCTCGACTTAATATGTGTTTTCCTTTGCAATGGGAACTGGTTTTGTTTTTGTATTGTGGATAGTTGACCAAATGAAAAGGAAGTTAGTGTTCGTGTTTGGCGAAGGTGACATCTTGATAACGGTTCGTGTATGTAAATCATCCACTTTCTTTTATTGAGGTTTTTGACATGATTATTGAGTTTAGGTGCATGTCTATGTAGATATTTATGAATTTGTTATCTCCATGTAATAATTGCATTTGAAATTTTGATGACTGTTTACTGGTAGATGTCATTGATTACCTATTTGATTGATCATTATGTTTTTGGATGTGACAGTTGACAAAATTTATTTTTGCATTTGTCATTTTGATGGCTGTTTATGTGTAAATTTCATTGATTTCTTGTTTTCTTGATGATTGTTTTTGGGTGTGGTCATAGGTGACTTTATTTTTTTGGCATTTGTCATTTTGATGATGGTTTATGTGTAGATGTCGTTAATTGCTTGCTTGATTACTGATTTTGCTTTTTGATGTGGTCACGGAAGACCTATGATGATTTTGGTCAACTAGCCAGATGTTAACTTTTAAAGATATAGTTGAGGTAAGGAGATACGATAGTCTATTCGTTTTGACGAGACGTCAAAAAAGTAGGGGGTTGGATATGTGATAGCGCCAAACAAACGAATCTAGGTTTGGTCTATCTCTAGATAGAAATCTGGCAACGCCGGAAAAACCACTTGAAACAAGGAAACCTGAGGCCATTTTGATTGCAGCAGCCAGCTTGGTTTGTGAAGGCAGGTACTTGGGCCCTGTGTATATAGTTTTGTGGCCAGCCCGCCTTTAGACGAGAGATGTGTGGTTTCCCATGTGTTCATCAGTGAACAAACTATGTCATAGGAGAAAGCCGAGCAGCTGACTAGTTAGTGTCAGACGGCCTGGATTCTGGGTGGGATAGTAAATTGTGTCACAACTCTTTTGTTTATGTCGCGTCTTGGGGTTTATGTTGTGTATGCTATGTTTTTGTAGTGCCTTATTGACTGTGCAGTGTTGCTTGTGTCAAAGTTCTTTATTGTGTCAATCTAACCAGTTATTGTTTGGAACATCTGTGTTGTGGTAATTGGTGTACCCTGCTGTCTTAAGTGCTGCTGATTGGTTAGGGGTTACCCACTGTTGTTATTCGATATATACAGTCGTCTGTTGTATCTGTTATTGACATGCAATGTTCTGTTAGAAGAGATAAATAAAGAGCTTGTTTATTTGTCCTTGATTTGTTTGTTTAGTCTCTTTTAGTTTTTACAACCACTATTTCTACCACAATCTAACACCTTAATCCATTGTCTGGACCTCAAATATGACAGTTATTGTCCAGAGTTGAGGCCCCTGCCCAAGATCTCGTATATCTTCTTATCTCATTACTATATCTTTTTTTTGTCAGTTAAGGGCGGTGTGAGGTTCTCTCTCTTTTACTACTTCTCTTCTTTAGCCGCAACGAAGTCAGAACTACTCTCTACCTCATAGCACTGTAGCAAAGGAAGTATCAGTCAATTAATCTTGATTGTCTCCCCTTTTCTTACCTCGGCTACAAAATGGCGACCCCGACGAGATCTAGTGACAGCCTTTGAATTGTTCTGTTAGAATTGTTTTAATATCTAGTGATTGTTTTGTGTGATAGGTCAGTGTTTATGGTTGTGGTGTCCATTGTCTTTGAGTGACATTAGAACCCAGGTTTGCTCATGAGACCCCCCGAGCATTCCTGCCCAAGAGAGGAGTCCGCTTTATGGTGAGTGGGCTCAGATATATTGCCTCTTAGTACACTTTCACTGTATCTTATCCATAGCAAAGATGGCTCTGTCTTCACCGTTAGGGATCGTAGTTCCTCTCCCAGTTGGTGCCCCTGACGTCACAGGGCCCACTGGTGAAGTCAGGTACATAGTGGCACCTCTGAAGGTAGAAGTACTTTGTTTTGGTCAGCAAGGTGGGCCAACTGTTGAAGAGTATGTGAGGAAGGTGAAATCTGCATGGAGGGCTGGTTCGGTGTGTGATGAAGATAAAGTTGACATCATTTGGGAAAGTGTTGTTCCCAATATGTGGGCGGAACTTGAGCTTAGGTCAGCTTGTAATGACCCTGAGGAGATGCTGCAGACCATTCAGCAGGTGTATGGAGAGCAACGCAGCATGGTAGAGCTGGCTGCGACTTTCTTTCAAGTAACACAAGATGCAGAGGAATCCATCATGGATTTCTCTCACCGGGTCCACAAAGCCTTTTGTTTGGTGCCGGAAGCACAGAGAAAGAGGGGCATGGTTGCTTGGGATCCACTGATCCTAAGAGACTGGTTTGAGGCAAAACTACATAATGTTCTCAGCAGGAGAATGGCAGAGGAGAGGATATCGCAAGACCCTTCAGTGACTTTCCTCTGTGTTAGAGATATATCTATCCGATGGGGTAGTGTATCATTAACTCCAGAAGTCTGTGCATGCCAATATGTAAAACTACCAGATAATGACAGTCTCAAAGTGTGGCCTAGTCGCAGAGATGAGGATAATATCATCCAGATTGATTATGTGTTGTTGGAGGAGTTGCGAGATAAAGTTGGTCGAGTGAGGGAGTTAGTTGATTCATTACTACAACCCAAGGCGCGACGCAAGAGGTACAATGTTTGTAGAAGCCGCACCCACCTTCAGAACAGGTGTCCGAAGAGAAGGGTTAGTGTTTTTCAGAACCCTTCTGGAGTGAACTGTAGCAAAGTATCTGCAAGTGTAAGCCAACAAGAACAGCTGCACCTTAAGCAACAACAGAGTCAGACTCGGGTTGAACCTTCTAAAGGATCAGTCACAGCAGTCCAGGAGGGTGCAGTATCAACTTCTGATAGCCAGAAGGTTATTCGTAGCAAGCAGCGAAATTTCTTTCGGAGGAAGAGGCGGAGGAAGAGGAGACAATGGAAGTCTCATTGTGTCAGTGTGGTCGACCAGGTAGAGGGTGTTAGACTTGTGACAAATGATCAGGGTGATCTGACCGGTGGTCAGCGTGTTGTAACGGATGTGAGCCAAAATTTTCTGCATACGGATATGTCGACTTGTGACTTTGTGCAAACAGGGATTGTGAAAGCCCACCAGAAAGAGACTATGTCCAATAGACACTGCGGTTAAAAAATAGACTATCATGATACAGTTTTCATCTACTTGGGAATTCCAGTCTTTTGGATTGACAGCCTTAGTTTAGTTAGTTAATTAGCAGTTATGTTTGCTGTTTCTGTGTATTATAATTGCAGGTATATGGTGTCATGTGATGACATGTGTTCCTTTTAGAGTGTAAGAACACCAGGAAGACCAGATGAAAATGGTTTCTCTTTAGGTGATGAGGTGCTGCCATTACCACCATCTGCAGTGAGGAATCCAACTGCAGGGTGCATTTTTGACAGGGCATATTTCATTTTAGGTTATGTTCTTACAGGACACCCCAATTGACTGGATGCTGATATGGTATATTATTGAGATAACGATGTTTTGTTGACTGTATATTCTGTTTATATTCAGGTTACAGGTGACACATGATGAAATGTTCTTTTTAGTGTAAGAGTACAGGTTCTTAGAAGCACAAACCACCCATATATCCCAATAGCTGCAGGAAACTTTTGTTTGATCAGAAGAGACAAATAGTATTATTTTAAAATACATTTTGTTTTGAATGGCCAGAGTTGAGGCAAGTGGTAACTAATATAAAGGTTACTGCTTTATTGTTTATGTAGCTTTTATGTTTGTGTAATTATTTGTATGTAGGAGGTGAGGGTGTTATTCATCTTTGATGATTGTTCATATAGTATTGATTGGTGCTCTTATATCAGAAGAGCCATTTCTCCTCACTGATATTTTAGTCATTAGTACCATCACCTGAGTTAGTATGGTTTATAATATTATGTTGAGATTATTGGTATTTGGAACTGACTGATGCCTGGTGATGTAATTTACACTGTTTCACACCGTGAGTGATGTGTGAATAGATCAAGACTATTTTTTATAGTGGTACTCTTCAGGGATATGACCAGCAGTTTAGGTTTTGGGGGCAAAGTCCCCAAAGGTGACAGAATAATTTTTTATGTGTTGAGGGTTGTGCTCCCTGGCTAGGGAATTGTCAGGGCTTAGAAGTCTGATATGACTGCTTGTTCACTAAGTGTGCCAGGAGTGTGAAGTACAGTTGTCAAGATAACAGGTAAAGAACTATTAATGTTTTTTTTAATATAACTGTTTGTGTAACACTACTGACACTCAGGTGGCAGGGAACTGCTTCTCCCGGTTGGTTTAACTATTTTTGGTAACACTGCTTATGATATTAGTTTTCTCATGAATAATGCCTGGTATCAATGTAAAGGTGGCCTGTATATGCATATTACCATGATTTTTGTTATCTGATGATGTACATTTTTGGGGTGTTTTACCTTATAGGCAAGGTCTGATTAGAATGGGACTATCTTTTTTTTTTTTTTTTTTTTGGGATATTGTTACTGTTAGGAGATGTAACCAGCGGTTCCCATCCTGGGGCGGTGGCACTGAAGATGACCGGTTTCCTTCGAAAGTTGAATCCCTCGACTTAATATGTGTTTTCCTTTGCAAAGGGAACTGGTTTTGTTTTTGTATTGTGGATAGTTGGCCAAATGAAAAGTAAGTTAGTGTTCGTGTTTGGCGAAGGTGACATCTTGATAACCGTTCGTGTATGTAAACCATCCACTTTCTTTTATTGAGGTTTTGACATGATTATTGAGTTTAGGTGCATGTCTATGTAGATATTTATGAATTTGTTATCTCCATGTAATAATTGCATTTGAAATTTTGATGACTGTTTACGGGTAGATGTCATTGATTACCTATTTGATTGATCATTATGTTTTTGGATGTGACAGTTGACACAATTTATTTTTGCATTTGTCATTTTCATGACTGTTTATGTGTAAATGTCATTGATCTCTTGTTTTATTAATCATTATGTTTTTGGATGAGGTCCCATTTGACATAGATTTTTTTCCGCCTTTGTCATTTTGATGGCTGTTTATGTGTAAATTTCATTGATTCCTTGTTTCCTTGATGATTGTTTTTGGATGAGGTCATAGGTTACTTTATTTTTTTGGCATTTGTCATTTTGATGATGGTTTATGTGTAGATGTCGTTAATTGCTTGCTTGATTACTGATTTTGCTTTTTGATGTGGTCACGGAAGACCTATGATGATTTTGGTCAACTAGCCAGATGTTAACTTTTAAAGATATAGTTGAGGTAAGGAGATACGATAGTCTATTCGTTTTGACGAGACGTCAAAAAAGTAGGGGGTTGGATATGTGATAGCGCCAAACAAACGAATCTAGGTTTGGTCTATCTCTAGATAGAAATCTGGCAACGCCGGAAAAACCACTTGAAACAAGGAAACCTGAGGCCATTTTGATTGCAGCAGCCAGCTTGGTTTGTGAAGGCAGGTACTTGGGCCCTGTGTATATAGTTTTGTGGCCAGCCCGCCTTTAGACGAGAGATGTGTGGTTTCCCATGTGTTCATCAGTGAACAAACTATGTCATAGGAGAAAGCCGAGCAGCTGACTAGTTAGTGTCAGACGGCCTGGATTCTGGGTGGGATAGTAAATTGTGTCACAACTCTTTTGTTTATGTCGCGTCTTGAGATTTATGTTGTGTATGCTATGTTTTTGTAGTGCCTTATTGACTGTGCAGTGTTGCTTGTGTCAAAGTTCTTTATTGTGTCAATCTAACCAGTTATTGTTTGGAACATCTGTGTTGTGGTAATTGGTGTACCCTGCTGTCTTAAGTGCTGCTGATTGGTTAGGGGTTACCCACTGTTGTTATTCGATATATACAGTCGTCTGTTGTATCTGTTATTGACATGCAATGTTCTGTTAGAAGAGATAAATAAAGAGCTTGTTTATTTGTCCTTGATTTGTTTGTTTAGTCTCTTTTAGTTTTTACAACCACTATTTCTACCACAATCTAACACCTTAATCCATTGTCTGGACCTCAAATATGACAGTTATTGTCCAGAGTTGAGGCCCCTGCCCAAGATCTCGTATATCTTCTTATCTCATTACTATATCTTTTTTTTGTCAGTTAAGGGCGGTGTGAGGTTCTCTCTCTTTTACTACTTCTCTTCTTTAGCCGCAACGAAGTCAGAACTACTCTCTACCTCATAGCACTGTAGCAAAGGAAGTATCAGTCAATTAATCTTGATTGTCTCCCCTTTTCTTACCTCGGCTACAAAATGGCGACCCCGACGAGATCTAGTGACAGCCTTTGAATTGTTCTTTTAGAATTGTTTTAATATCTAGTGATTGTTTTGTGTGATAGGTCAGTGTTTATGGTTGTGGTGTCCATTGTCTTTGAGTGACATTAGAACCCAGGTTTGCTCATGAGACCCCCCGAGCATTCCTGCCCAAGAGAGGAGTCCGCTTTATGGTGAGTGGGCTCAGATATATTGCCTCTTAGTACACTTTCACTGTATCTTATCCATAGCAAAGATGGCTCTGTCTTCACCGTTAGGGACCGTAGTTCCTCTCCCAGTTGGTGCCCCTGACGTCACAGGGCCCACTGGTGAAGTCAGGTACATAGTGGCACCTCTGAAGGTAGAAGTACTTTGTTTTGGTCAGCAAGGTGGGCCAACTGTTGAAGAGTATGTGAGGAAGGTGAAATCTGCATGGAGGGCTGGTTCGGTGTGTGATGAAGATAAAGTTGACATCATTTGGGAAAGTGTTGTTCCCAATATGTGGGCGGAACTTGAGCTTAGGTCAGCTTGTAATGACCCTGAGGAGATGCTGCAGACCATTCAGCAGGTGTATGGAGAGCAACGCAGCATGGTAGAGCTGGCTGCGACTTTCTTTCAAGTAACACAAGATGCAGAGGAATCCATCATGGATTTCTCTCACCGGGACCACAAAGCCTTTTGTTCGGTGCCGGAAGCACAGAGAAAGAGGGGCATGGTTGCTTGGGATCCACTGATCCTAAGAGACTGGTTTGAGGCAAAACTACATAATGTTCTCAGCAGGAGAATGGCAGAGGAGAGAATATCGCAAGACCCTTCAGTGACTTTCCTCTGTGTTAGAGATATATCTATCCGATGGGCTAGTGTATCATTAACTCCAGAAGTCTGTGCATGCCAATATGTAAAACTACCAGATAATGACAGTCTCAAAGTGTGGCCTAGTCGCAGAGATGAGGATAATATCATCCAGCTTGATGATGTGTTGTTGGAGGAGTTGCGAGATAAAGTTGGTCGAGTGAGGGAGTTAGTTGATTCATTACTACAACCCAAGGCGCGACGCAAGAGGTACAATGTTTGTAGAAGCCGCACCTACCTTCAGAACAGGTGTCCGAAGAGAAGGGTTAGTGTTTTTCAGAACCCTTCTGGAGTGAACTGTAGCAAAGTATCTGCAAGTGTAAGCCACCAAGACCAGCTGGGTCTTAAGCGACAACAGAGTCAGGCCCGGGTTGAACCTTCTAAAGGATCAGCCACAGCAGTCCAGGAGGGTGCAATATCAACTTCTGATAGCCAGATGGTTATTCGTAGCTAGCAGCGTAATTTCTTTCGGAGGAAGAGGCGGAGGAAGAGGAGACAATGGAAGTCTCATTGTGTCAGTGTGGTCGACCAGGTAAAGGGTGTTAGACTTGTGACAAATGATCAGGGTGATCTGACTGGTGATCAGTGTGTTGTGACGGATGTGAGCCAAAATTTTCTGCATACGGATATGTCGACTTGTGACTTTGTGCAAACAGGGATTGTGAAAGCCCACCAGAAAGAGACTATGTCCAATAGACACTGCGGTTAAAAATAGACTATCATGATACAGTTTTCATCTACTTGGGAATTCCAGTCTTTTGGATTGACAGCCTTAGTTTAGTTAGTTAATTAGCAGTTATGTTTGCTGTTTCTGTGTATTATAATTGCATGTATATGGTGTCATATGATGACATGTGTTCCTTTAGAGTGTAAGAACACCAGGAAGACCAGATGAAAAGGGTGTCTCTTTAGGTGATGAGGTGCTGCCATTACCACCATCTGCAGTGAGAAATCCAACTGCAGGGTGCATTTTTGACAGGGCATATTTCATTTTAGGTTATGATCTTACAGGAAACCCCAATTGACTGGATGCTGATATGGTATATTAATGAGATAACGATGTTTTGTTGACTGTATATTCTGTTTATATTCAGGTTACAGGTGACACATGATGAAATGTTCTTTTTAGTGTAAGAGTACAGGTTGTTAGAAGCACAAACCACCCATATATCCCAGTAGCTGCAGGAAGCTTATGTTTGATCAGAAGAGACAAATAGTATTATTTTAAAATACATTTTGTTTTGAATGGTCAGAGTTGAGGCAAGTGGTAACTAATATAAAGGTTACTGCTTTATTGTTTATGTAGCTTTTATGTTTGTGGAATTATTTGTATGTAGGAGGTGAGGGTGTTAGTCATCTTTGATGATTGTTCCTATTGTATTGATTGGTGCATTTATAGCAGAAGAGCTATTTCTCCTCACTGATATTTTAGTCATTAGTACCATCAGCTGAGTTAGTATGGTTTATAATATTGTGTTGAGATTATTGGTATTTGGAATTAACTGATGCCTGGTGATGTAATTTACACTGTTTCACACTGTGAGTGATGTGTGAATAGACCAAGACTATTTTTTATAGTGGTACTCTTCAGGGATATGACCAGCAGTTTAGGTTTTGGGGACAAGGTCCCCAAAGGTGACAGAATGTTTTTTTTTATGTGTTGAGGGTTGTGCTCCCTGGCTAGGGAATTGTCAGGGCTTAGAAGTCTGATATGACTGCTTGTTCACTAAGTGTGCAAGGAGTGTGAAGTACAGTTGTCAAGATAACAGGTAAAGAACTATTAATGTTTTTTTTAAATATAATTGTTTGTGTAACACTGCTGACACTCAGGTGGCAGGGAACTGCTTGTCCCGGTTGGTGTAACTATTTTTGGTAACACTGCTTATGATATTAGTTTTCTCATGAATAATGCCTGGTATCAATGTAAAGGTGGCCTGTATATGCATATTACCATGATTTTTGTTATCTGATGATGTACATTTTTGGGGTGTTTTACCTTATAGGCAAGGTCTGATTAGGATGGGACTATCTTCTTTTTTTTTTTTTGGGGGGGGGGGGATATTGTTACTGTTAGGAGATGTAACCAGTGGTTCACATCCTGGGGCGGTGGCACTGAAGATGACCGGTTTCCTTCGAAAGTTGAATCCCTCGACTTAATATGTGTTTTCCTTTGCAATGGGAACTGGATTTGTTTTTGTATTGTGGATAGTTGACCAAATGAAAAGGAAGTTAGTGTTCGTGTTTGGCGAAGGTGACATCTTGATAACGGTTCGTGTATGTAAATCATCCACTTTCTTTTATTGAGGTTTTTGACATGATTATTGAGTTTAGGTGCATGTCTATGTAGATATTTATGAATTTGTTATCTCCATGTAATAATTGCATTTGAAATTTTGATGACTGTTTACGGGTAGATGTCATTGATTACCTATTTGATTGATCATTATGTTTTTGGATGTGACAGTTGACAAAATTTATTTTTGCATTTGTCATTTTCATGACTGTTTATGTGTAAATGTCATTGATATCTTGTTTGATTGATCATTATGTTTTTGGATGTTGTCCCATTTGACATAGATTTTTTCTCCGCCTTTGTCATTTTGATGGCTGTTTATGTGTAAATTTCATTGATTCCTTGTTTTCTTGATGATTGTTTTTGGATGTGGTCATAGGTGACTTTATTTTTTTGGCATTTATCATTTTGATGATGGTTTATGTGTAGATGTCGTTAATTGCTTGCTTGATTACTGATTTTGCTTTTTTATGTGGTCACGGAAGACCTATGATGATTTTGGTCAACTAGCCAGATGTTAACTTTTAAAGATATAGTTGAGGTAAGGAGATACGATAGTCTATTCACTTTGACGAGACGTCAAAAAAGTAGGGGGTTGGATATGTGATAGCGCCAAACAAACGAATCTGGGTTTGGTCTATCTCTAGATAGAAATCTGGCAACGCCGGAAAAACCACTTGAAACAAGGAAACCTGAGGCCATTTTGATTGCAGCAGCCAGCTTGGTTTGTGAAGGCAGGTACTTGGGCCCTGTGTATATAGTTTTGTGGCCAGCCCGCCTTTAGACGAGAGATGTGTGGTTTCCCATGTGTTCATCAGTGAACAAACTATGTCATAGGAGAAAGCCGAGCAGCTGACTAGTTAGTGTCAGACGGCCTGGATTCTGGGTGGGATAGTAAATTGTGTCACAACTCTTTTGTTTATGTCGCGTCTTGGGGTTTATGTTGTGTATGCTATGTTTTTGTAGTGCCTTATTGACTGTGCAGTGTTGCTTGTGTCAAAGTTCTTTATTGTGTCAATCTAACCAGTTATTGTTTGGAACATCTGTGTTGTGGTAATTGGTGTACCCTGCTGTCTTAAGTGCTGCTGATTGGTTAGGGGTTACCCACTGTTGTTATTCGATATATACAGTTGTCTGTTGTATCTGTTATTGACATGCAATGTTCTGTTAGAAGAGATAAATAAAGAGCTTGTTTATTTGTCCTTGATTTGTTTGTTTAGTCTCTTTTAGTTTTTACAACCACTATTTCTACCACAATCTAACACCTTAATCCATTGTCTGGACCTCAAATATGACAGTTATTGTCCAGAGTTGAGGCCCCTGCCCAAGATCTCGTATATCTTCTTATCTCATTACTATATCTTTTTTTTGTCAGTTGAGGGCGGTGTGAGGTTCTCTCTCTTTTACTACTTCTCTTCTTTAGCCGCAACGAAGTCAGAATTACTCTCTACCTCATAGCACCGTAGCAAAGGAAGTATCAGTCTATTAATCTTGATTGTCTCCCCTTTTCTTACCTCGGCTACAAAATGGCGACCCCGACGACATCTAGTGACAGCCTTTGAATTGTTCTGTTAGAATTGTTTTAATATCTAGTGATTGTTTTGTGTGATAGGTCAGTGTTTATGGTTGTGGTGTCCATTGTCTTTGAGTGACATTAGAACCCAGGTTTGTTGATGAGACACCCCGAGCATTCCTGCCCAAGAGAGGAGTCCCCTTTATGGTGAGTGGGCTCAGATATATTGCCTCTTAGTACACTTTCACTGTATCTTATCCATAGCAAAGATGGCTCTGTCTTCACCGTTAGGGACCATAGTTCCCCTCCCATTTGGTGCCACTGACGTCACAGGGCCCACTGGTGAAGTCAGGTACATAGTGGCACCTGTGAAGGTAGAAGAACTTTGTTTTGGTCAGCAAGGTGGGCCAACTGTTGAAGAGTATGTGAGGAAGGTGAAATCTGCATGGAGGGCTGGTTCGGTGTGTGATGAAGATAAAGTTGACATCATTTGGGAAAGTGTTGTTCCCAATATGTGGGCGGAACTTGAACTTAGGTCAGCTTGTAATGACCCTGAGGAGATGCTGCAGACCATTCAGCCGGTGTATGGAGAGCAACGCAGCATGGTAGAGCTGGCTGCGACTTTCTTTCAAGTAACACAAGATGCAGAGGAATCCATCATGGATTTCTCTCACCGGGTCCACAAAGCCTTTTGTTTGGTGCCGGAAGCACAGAGAAAGAGGGGCATGGTTGCTTGGGATCCACTGATCCTAAGAGACTGGTTTGAGGCAAAACTACATAATGTTCTCAGCAGGAGAATGGCAGAGGAGAGGATATCGCAAGACCCTTCAGTGACTTTCCTCTGTGTTAGAGATATATCTATCCGATGGGGTAGTGTATCATTAACTCCAGAAGTCTGTGCATGCCAATATGTAAAACTACCAGATAATGACAGTCTCAAAGTGTGGCCTAGTCGCAGAGATGAGGATAATATCATCCAGATTGATTATGTGTTGTTGGAGGAGTTGCGAGATAAAGTTGGTCGAGTGAGGGAGTTAGTTGATTCATTACTACAACCCAAGGCGCGACGCAAGAGGTACAATGTTTGTAGAAGCCGCACCCACCTTCAGAACAGGTGTCCGAAGAGAAGGGTTAGTGTTTTTCAGAACCCTTCTGGAGTGAACTGTAGCAAAGTATCTGCAAGTGTAAGCCAACAAGAACAGCTGCACCTTAAGCAACAACAGAGTCAGACTCGGGTTGAACCTTCTAAAGGATCAGTCACAGCAGTCCAGGAGGGTGCAGTATCAACTTCTGATAGCCAGAAGGTTATTCGTAGCAAGCAGCGAAATTTCTTTCGGAGGAAGAGGCGGAGGAAGAGGAGACAATGGAAGTCTCATTGTGTCAGTGTGGTCGACCAGGTAGAGGGTGTTAGACTTGTGACAAATGATCAGGGTGATCTGACCGGTGGTCAGCGTGTTGTAACGGATGTGAGCCAAAATTTTCTGCATACGGATATGTCGACTTGTGACTTTGTGCAAACAGGGATTGTGAAAGCCCACCAGAAAGAGACTATGTCCAATAGACACTGCGGTTAAAAAATAGACTATCATGATACAGTTTTCATCTACTTGGGAATTCCAGTCTTTTGGATTGACAGCCTTAGTTTAGTTAGTTAATTAGCAGTTATGTTTGCTGTTTCTGTGTATTATAATTGCAGGTATATGGTGTCATGTGATGACATGTGTTCCTTTTAGAGTGTAAGAACACCAGGAAGACCAGATGAAAATGGTTTCTCTTTAGGTGATGAGGTGCTGCCATTACCACCATCTGCAGTGAGGAATCCAACTGCAGGGTGCATTTTTGACAGGGCATATTTCATTTTAGGTTATGTTCTTACAGGACACCCCAATTGACTGGATGCTGATATGGTATATTATTGAGATAACGATGTTTTGTTGACTGTATATTCTGTTTATATTCAGGTTACAGGTGACACATGATGAAATGTTCTTTTTAGTGTAAGAGTACAGGTTCTTAGAAGCACAAACCACCCATATATCCCAATAGCTGCAGGAAACTTTTGTTTGATCAGAAGAGACAAATAGTATTATTTTAAAATACATTTTGTTTTGAATGGCCAGAGTTGAGGCAAGTGGTAACTAATATAAAGGTTACTGCTTTATTGTTTATGTAGCTTTTATGTTTGTGGAATTATTTGTATGTAGGAGGTGAGGGTGTTATTCATCTTTGATGATTGTTCATATAGTATTGATTGGTGCTCTTATATCAGAAGAGCCATTTCTCCTCACTGATATTTTAGTCATTAGTACCATCACCTGAGTTAGTATGGTTTATAATATTATGTTGAGATTATTGGTATTTGGAACTGACTGATGCCTGGTGATGTAATTTACACTGTTTCACACCGTGAGTGATGTGTGAATAGATCAAGACTATTTTTTATAGTGGTACTCTTCAGGGATATGACCAGCAGTTTAGGTTTTGGGGGCAAAGTCCCCAAAGGTGACAGAATAATTTTTTATGTGTTGAGGGTTGTGCTCCCTGGCTAGGGAATTGTCAGGGCTTAGAAGTCTGATATGACTGCTTGTTCACTAAGTGTGCCAGGAGTGTGAAGTACAGTTGTCAAGATAACAGGTAAAGAACTATTAATGTTTTTTTTAATATAACTGTTTGTGTAACACTACTGACACTCAGGTGGCAGGGAACTGCTTCTCCCGGTTGGTTTAACTATTTTTGGTAACACTGCTTATGATATTAGTTTTCTCATGAATAATGCCTGGTATCAATGTAAAGGTGGCCTGTATATGCATATTACCATGATTTTTGTTATCTGATGATGTACATTTTTGGGGTGTTTTACCTTATAGGCAAGGTCTGATTAGAATGGGACTATCTTTTTTTTTTTTTTTTTTTGGGATATTGTTACTGTTAGGAGATGTAACCAGCGGTTCCCATCCTGGGGCGGTGGCACTGAAGATGACCGGTTTCCTTCGAAAGTTGAATCCCTCGACTTAATATGTGTTTTCCTTTGCAAAGGGAACTGGTTTTGTTTTTGTATTGTGGATAGTTGGCCAAATGAAAAGTAAGTTAGTGTTCGTGTTTGGCGAAGGTGACATCTTGATAACCGTTCGTGTATGTAAACCATCCACTTTCTTTTATTGAGGTTTTGACATGATTATTGAGTTTAGGTGCATGTCTATGTAGATATTTATGAATTTGTTATCTCCATGTAATAATTGCATTTGAAATTTTGATGACTGTTTACGGGTAGATGTCATTGATTACCTATTTGATTGATCATTATGTTTTTGGATGTGACAGTTGACACAATTTATTTTTGCATTTGTCATTTTCATGACTGTTTATGTGTAAATGTCATTGATCTCTTGTTTTATTAATCATTATGTTTTTGGATGAGGTCCCATTTGACATAGATTTTTTTCCGCCTTTGTCATTTTGATGGCTGTTTATGTGTAAATTTCATTGATTCCTTGTTTCCTTGATGATTGTTTTTGGATGAGGTCATAGGTTACTTTATTTTTTTGGCATTTGTCATTTTGATGATGGTTTATGTGTAGATGTCGTTAATTGCTTGCTTGATTACTGATTTTGTTTTTTGATGTGGTCACTGAAGACCTATGATGATTTTGGTGAACTAGCCAGATGTTAACTTTTAAAGATATAGTTGAAGTAAGGAGATACGATAGTCTATTCGTTTTGACGAGACGTCAAAAAGTAGGGGGTTGGATATGTGATAGCGCCAAACCAACGATCTGGGTTTGGTCTATCTCTAGATAGAAATCTGGCAACGCCGGAAAAGCCAATTGAAACAAGGAAACCTGAGGCCATTTTGATTGCAGCAGCCAGCTTGGTTTGTGAAGGCGGGCACTTGGGCCCTGTGTATATAGTTTTGTGGCCAGCCCGCCTTGAGACGAGAGATGTGTGGTTTCACATGTGTTCATCAGTGAACAACCTATGTCATAGGAGAAAGCCGAGCGGCTGACTAGTTAGTGTCAGCAGGCCTGGGTTCTTGGTGGGATAATAAATTGTGTCACAACTCTCTTGTTTATGTCGCGTCTTGGGGTTTATGTTGTGTATGCTATGTTTTTGTAGTGCCTTATTGTCTGTGCAGTGTTGCTTGTGTCAAAGTTCTTTATCGTGTCATTCTAACCAGCTATTGTTTGGAACATCTGTGTTGTGGTAAATGGTGCACCCTGTTGTCTTAAGTGCTGCTGATTGGTTAGGGGTTACCCACTGTTGTTATTCGATATATACAGTTGTCTGTTATATCTGTTATTGACATGCAATGTTCTGTTAGAAGAGATAAATAAAGAGCCTGTTTATTTGTCCTTGATTTGTTTGTTTAGTCTCTTTTAGTTTTTACAACCACTATTTCTACCACAATCTAACACCTTAATCCATTGTCTGGACCTCAAATTTGACAGTTATTGTCCAGAGTTGGGGGCCCTGCCCAAGATCTCGTATATCTTCGTATCTCATTACTATATTTTTTTTTTTGTCAGTTGAGGGCGGTGTGAGGTTCTCGCTCTTTTACTACTTCTCTTCTTTGGCAGCAACGAAGTCAGAACTACGCTCTACCTCTTAGCACCGTAACAAAGGAAGCATCAGTCTATTACTCTTGATTGTCTCCCTTTTTCTTACCTCGGCTACATGTAATACATCAACACCTTTTCTTTTTCAGATGCAAGTGGCATCGAGTTATTGGTATCTAAGTTTTCCATTTTGCAGAAGGCAACCTTTGCCATTGCAATTATTGCTCTAATCTCTTCAAGACCCTATTGTTTATATTCATGTGAGAGTAATGGCATTAATTATTTATAAATGTAAACAGTATACATACTGTCCTGCCTGTTGTAGAGAATGTATCTGTTGACAAGACATGGCCAAGGTAAAATGATCGTCCAAGAGCCTTTCTCTGTAGTATTGGGCATCGTATGGGAGCAGCTTTTGCCAACCAAAAGATCCCAATTCCTGTTTCCATCAACAGAGAGATCTGCAGGATAATATTGGTTCGCCAAGTGCCCATGAATGTATTCGAGAAAATAAGTGCTTGTCTGTGTTGCTGGTTGCTTCAGTGCCACATTACGACCTGTGTGAACACAATGATGGTTAGTAGACGCAATAAAGGTGGTTTTGTTTCACTATTGTTGCTGTTGTTATTGTTGTTGTTGTTGTTGTTGTTGTTGTTGTTGTTGTTGTTGTTGTTGTTGTTCTTCTTCTTCTTCTTCTTCTTCTTCTTCTTCTTCTTCTTCTTCTTCTTCTTCTTCTTCTTCTTCTTCTTCTTCTTCTTCTTCTTCTTCTTCTTCTTCTTCTTCTTCTTCTTCCTCTTCCACTTCTTCTTCTTCTTCTTCTTCTTCTTCTTCTTCTTCTTCTTCTTCTTCTTCTTCTTCTTCTTCTTCTTCTTCTTTTCTTTTTTCTTTTTCTTCTTCTTCTTCTTCTTCTTCTTCTTCTTCTTCTTCTTCTTCTTCTTCTTCTTCTTCTTCTTCTTCTTCTTCTTCTTCTTCCTCTTCCACTTCTTCTTCTTCTTCTTCTTCTTTCTTCTTCTTCTTCTTCTTCTTTCTTCTTCTTCTTCTTCTTCTTCTTCTTCTTCTTCTTCTTCTTCTTCTTCTTTTCTTCTTCTTCTTCTTCTTCTTCTTCTTCTTCTTCTTCTTCTTCTTTCTTCTTCTCTTCTTCTCCTCTTCTCTTCTTCTTCTTTTCTTCTTCTTCTTCTTCTTCTTCTTCTTCCTCTTCCACTTCTTCTTCTTCTTCTTCTTCTTCTTCTTCTTCTTCTTCTTCTTCTTCTTCTTCTTCTTCTTCTTCTTCTTTCTTCTTCTTCTTCTTCTTCTTCTTCTTCTTCTTCTTCTTCTTCTTCTTCTTCTTCTTCTTCTTCTTCTTCTTCTTCTTCTTCTTCTTCGTCCTCTTCTTCTTCTTCTTCTTCTTCTTCTTTCTTTTTCTTCTTCTTCTTCTTCTTCTTCTTCTTCTTCTTCTTCTTCTTCTTCTTCTTCTTCTTCTTCTTCCTTCTTCTTCTTCTTCTTCTTCTTCTTCTTCTTCTTCTTCTTCTTCTTCTTCTTCTTCTTCTTCTTCTTCTTCTTCTTCTTCTTCTTCTTCTTCTTCCTTCTTCTTCTTCTTCTTCTTCCACTTCCAATTCTTCTTCTTCTTCTTCTTCTTCTTCTCTTCTTCTTCTTCTTCTTCTTCTTCTTCTTCTTCTTCTTCTTCTTCTTCTTCTTCTTCTTCTTCTTCTTCTTCTTATTCTTCTTCTTCTTCTTCTTCTTCTTCTTCTTCTTCTTCTTCTTTCTTCTTCTTCTTCTTCTTCTTCTTCTTTCTTCTTCTTCTTCTTCTTCTTCTTCTTCTTCTTCTTCTTCTTCTTCTTCTTCTTCTTCTTCTTCTTCTTCTTCTTCTTCTACTTCTTCTTCTTCTTCTCTTCTTCTTCATATTCTTCTTCTACTACTACTACTACTACTACTACTACTACTACTACTACTACTACTACTACTACTACTACTACTACTACTACTACTACTACTACTACTACTACTTCTACTACTACTACTACTACTACTACTACTACTACTACTACTACTACTACTACTACTATACTATTACTACCACTACCACTACTTTACCACTACCACTACTCATCATGATACACATTATCATCACAGTCGACTCGACGCGCTATCGAGATCAAGTC
>OY992895.1:84945702-84983202 GCA_963921405.1 Cepaea hortensis | reverse complement strand
GTTCATTGCGTTGTGTGACACCTGTTATAAAGATGTTCATTGCGTTGTGTGACACCTGTTATAAAGATGTTCATTGCGTTGTGTGACACCTGTTATAAAGATGTTCATTGTGTTGTGTGACACCTGTTATAAAGATGTTCATTGCGTTGTTATGTGACGAATTATGAGGAAGCTGAGATGTGATTGTATAGAATAATGATGAGACCAGTTTGTACGTATAGTGAGACCAATGAAGACATATTGGGAGACATTAACACACAGAGAGAACTGGCATCATGTCCATATTCCTTGCGACTACATACCATGGAGAGGGAAAAGCTTCGGTTTGTTGTCTTGATGAGAAGGCTGTGGGTTGAACGCAGGAATAGGCCAGAGATAATTTACAGGAGATTCTGACGCCACGACGTGGATGAAATTCGTTACCAGACATGATTCACAGCACAAGAGATGGAAGGCTGCGCACAGACATGATTCGCAGCACATTTGATGGAAGGCTGCGCACAGACATGATTCGCAGCACATTTGATGGAAGGCTGCGGACAGGCATGGTTCACAGCACATTTGATGGAAGGCTGCGCACAGACATGATTCGCAGCACATTTGATGGAAGGCTGCGCACAGACATGATTCGCAGAACATTTGATGGAAGGCTGCGAACAGGCATGGTCACCAACACCACATGACATGCGCAATAGGAAGATGAAGACGTCATTATGTTCTTTCTTTAGTTTAAAAAGTTGGTTTCATTTGTTAAAGTGGGTGAACTTTCGCTGAGGCAAGAACATTAATCTCAGTACGCATTCCGCCCTCATATTCAAAAGCCAGCGAAGAGTGGAGTCCTCTAGCTGATGGTATCCCCATACTTCTTCTCTTCACTCTCTCTCTCTCTCTCTCTCCCTCTCTCTCTCTCTCTCTCTCTCTCTCTCTCTCTCTCTCTCTCTCTCTCTCTCTCTCTCTCTCTCTCTCTCTCTCTCTCTCTCCGTAGCTGTTGACGATGACATCGAGCACCGAACATGCATCCACCGACACATATTAGGATGTCTGTAGTTTTTATAAGACTTATCATAATACAGACATAAAACTAAAACACACTCCCTGAGACTACACTAGACTGCAAATGGCGTGCCATTTAACAATATCATATAAAGGCAGAGCAAACACACTCTGAGACTAAACTTAGTTATCAGGGATGAGTACTTAAGACACATTACACTGGGACAACACTAGACCGCTAAGGGTGTGTCGTTAAAACACATTACACTGGGACTACACTAGACCGTCTGGGGTGTGTCGTTAAAACACATTACACTGGGACTACACTAGACCGTCTGGTCTGTGTCGTTAAAACACATTACACTGGGACTACACTAGACCGTCTGGGGTGTGTCGTTAAAACACATTACACTGGGACTACACTAGACCGTCTGGTCTGTGTCGTTAAAACACATTACACTGGGACAACACTAGACCGTCTGGTCTGTGTCGTTAAAACACATTACACTGGGACTACACTAGACCGTCTGGGGTGTGTCGTTAAAACACATTACACTGGGACTACACTAGACCGTCTGGTCTGTGTCGTTAAAACACATTACACTGGGACAACACTAGACCGCCTGGGGTGTGTCGTTAAAACACATTACACTGGGACAAAACTAGAACGTCTGGGGTGTGTCGTTAAAACACATTACACTGGGACAACACTAGACCGTCTGGGGTGTGTCGTTAAAACACATTACACTGGGACAACACTAGACCGTCTGGGGTGTGTCGTTAAAACACATTACACTGGGACAACACTAGACCGTCTGGGGTGTGTCCTTAAATCACATTACACTGGGACAACACTAGACCGTCTGGGGTGTGTCGTTAAAAAACATTACACTGGGACTACACTAAACCGTCTGGGGTGTGTCCTTAAAACACATTACACTGGGACAACACTAGACCGTCTGGGGTGTGTCCTTAAAACACATTACACTGGGACAACACTAGACCGTCTGGGGTGTGTCCTTAAAACACATTACACTAGGACAACACTAGACCGTCTGGGTTGTGTCCTCAAACACATTACACTGGGACAACACTAGACCATCTGGGGTGTGTCGTTAAAACACATTACACTGGGACAACACTAGACCGTCTGGGGTGTGTCCTTAAAACACGTTACACTGGGACAACACTAGACCGTCTGGGGTGTGTCGTTAAAAACACTTTAGCTGTTGTTGGACTCAAGGCGTCGTTGAAATTGCATGCTAAATAAATTCAGATGAGCGGCTGACCGAGTGGCTAGCATTCGGGATTCCCCTTCGGGAGACCCAGGTTCGAATCCTCTGAAAGATGTGACGTTTTTTTTCTGTCGGGGGCAAAAATAAAACTCTAACCTGCTCAGTTCTGGGCGACTGCAATAGCCCGGCGGCCTTTATTCCTCAGTCTTAAGACCTCCCCCCCCCCCCCTCTCCACCATACACGACAATGTACTAAATTGGCAGTAAATGACAGTTGTTTTTTTTTCTTTTATGACAGTATATCGTTCCTCTACTAGTCTACTATACTTCTATGAAGCCAGTGAATATCCCGGGTTCTGTTTCAGATGATCGAAGTGTTCTATTGGAATTAATGTGTGTATGTCCAGCAAACAATGGCCCTAAGAATAGCATCATTATCATCATTATCATCATCAAATGCCATGCCCAATGGCGTAGGCGTTCACGACTCGCCACAGATCTCGGTCCTTGATTGTCTGGATCAGCTCTGCTGATAATATTTCTCCATGCCATAGTCTTAACCTTTCCAGCATCATTTCTCTTGGCCTGCCACTGCCTCTCGTCCCCACGGTCTTACAAGTTGTCACCATGTTCTCCAATGCCTCTTTTCTCATCACATGACCAAAGACCGTTGTGTGTCTCTTTCTTATTGTTGTATATAATGTCTAGTTTAATTACCCTCTTTCAAGCAACCGTCGTTAGTTATTTTGGCAGTCTAAGGAATTCGCAACATTCGTCTCAGGAACCACATCTCTGTTGCTTCCAAGTTCTTCCTAATTTGTTCATGTACATTCCAAGATTCACTGACATACAGCAAAACATGTCGTATATAGCACCCCCTGCAGATGGCCATCGTATGGATCGCGCCGATGTTATTAACGTCCTTAAAGATATGTCGAGAACAGAGGGCTTTGACGTCAGTGAATCCACATCGCTGTCCAGGATGAAAGACTTGGGAGTAAGAATTGGCTCGGCCAGACGAGAGAGGTACATCTGAAAAACGAGGGGTCTCGCCAACCAACATAGAACTGGCACTATTAGCCACCGGATACTGATACATATGCTGAAAGGGGGGGGGGGGGAATCTGAGCACCTATGGATTTGTCCGGAGTACAATGACGATATCCCAACTGATGACTGATAACTAATAACTGATAAGATTGTATATGTAGTGAGTATATAAAACAGTGGTGCTAACTAAGATCATATACGTAGTGAGTATATAAAACAGTGGCGCTAAGATGATATATACAGTGAGTATATAAAACAGTGGCGCTAACTAAGATGATATATATAGTGAGTCTATAAAACAGTGGCGTTAACTAAGATGATATATGTAGTGAGTATATAAAACAGTGGTGCTAACTAAGATCATATATATAGTGAGTCTATAAAACAGTGGCGCTAACTAAGATGATATGTATATATATATATATATATATATATATATATATATATATATATATATATATATATATATATATATATACATATATATATATATAGTCAGTCTATAAAACAGTGGCGCTAACTAAGATGATATATGTAGTGAGTATATAAAACAGTGGTGCTAACTAAGATGATATATATAGTGAGTCTATAAAACAGTGGCGCTAACTAAGATGATATATATATATATATATATATATATATATATATATATATATATATATATATATATATATATATATATATATATATATATATATATATATATATATATATATATATATAGTCAGTCTATAAAACAGTGGCGCTAACTAAGATGATATATATAACGAGTATATAAAACAGTGGCGCTAACTAAGATGATATATATAGTGAGTCTATAAAACAGTGGCGCTAACTAAGATGATATATATAACGAGTATATAAAACAGTGGTGCTAACTAAGATGATATATATAACGAGTATATAAAACAGTGGCGCTAACTAAGATGATATATGTAGCGAGTAAATAAAACAGTGGTGCTAACTAAGATGATATATATAACGAGTATATAAAACAGTGGCGCTAATTAAGATGATATATGTAGTGATTATATAAATCAATGAGATAACACAGATTATATTTTTAATGAGTATATAACAGATGTGCTAACTAATATTATGTATTTAAGGAGTATATAAATCAACAGCGATAACCACAGATTATGCTTGCTAGCTTGCGTTCGCTGGCTATAAACTCCAGCGCAAGGTCCTGTATGTCAGATGAAGACATTCTATTGTCCAACATCAGTGTGATGTCATACAGGACCTGAGGTTTGAGTGAGTATCCGTTGTCCCATGTCTGGCTTATTGTCCGACGTCGGAAGAATCAGTGATCCTTCTACGTTAACCAGGACCCCGAAGGGACCTGTTGCCCAGGAGGAACGACTAGAACGTGTTAGTAAGTCTTTGCTAGTATAGAACCTGGCGCTGGTGCCTTGAAAACACCTCTGCGTCCCAACACAGACTATAAATGCAGTGAGTATATAAATCAAGTACGCTAACTAAGATATTATTTGTAGTTAGTGTATACCTATATATTTTTACGGTGGAGTAACAATAGCGCTAAGAATATGTAATGAATATTTACTAATTAGTGATATTTCTATGTTGAATAAACACTGTTGGTAAGTAATAGAATGTAGTGAGTTGTTATTTTCCAGTTATATTTCTACGTTCAAATTGTATGGATATTTTGCCCTGGCCATGCGGTGGTGCGCGGGAATGAACAGGCTGATAGTCTGGCCACTCTTGGTGGTAGATTGCCTAGGACAAGTGAGAGGTGGTCGTGAGCTTGTGCGACCAGATGGAGAAGGCGGGGGAATAGACTGAGAACCCGTATTTGGAAAGAATGATTATGCGGGGGAATAGATTGAGAACCCGTATGTGGAAAGAATGAGATTGCGGGGGGTCGGCAGGGGTTCTGGAAGAATATAAAAACTGAGAGGAAAGACCAGGAGAACTTTAAATCAGATAGTGGTGGGAACATTAGTAGTATGATTCTTTGCTTGCTGTTGAACGAGGGGACGGTGCAGGTATGGGATTGTCCTGAGTGCAGTGATGTCGTTTCTTAACTCAACTCAACTCAGCAAACGCTGATGGTAAGTAATAGAATGTAGTGAGTTGTTTTCGTCCAGTTATATTTCTATGTTGAAAAAACGATGATGATAAGTAATACAATATAATTAGTTGATATCTTCCTGTTGTAATGTTACGTTGAACAAACAATGACGTCAACAAAGAACATGCAGAGAGTATGAACCTACCATCAACATTGAAATGAATTCTGAACCAGGTGACGGAATTATTTAAGACAATGAAGATGGAGTTGATTGTGGTAGAATTGACACACGTCTCATCATCTCCGTCTGTGACTTCTGTCAGATTGGACTTGCCGTAGGCTACATCAGCTGTGAACAACGAATTAGGAGATGATTCTAGCGACAGTTCCAGGCTGAACTTTGATGGCAATAATAGCTGCCACTAGCAATGGGATCCAATCTGCCTCCAGCAAAGGTATTTATCCTGGCTCCAGCAATGGGATTTATGCTATCACCAGCAATTAAATCCAAGCTACCACCAGCAATGGGACTTATCCTAGCTCCAACAATGAAATTTATGCTACCAACAGCAAGGCATTTAAGCGACCACTAGCAATGGAATTTATGCTACCAATAACAATGGGAGTTAGGCGACCACCAGCAATGGAATAAAGAAAAAGTCACTTAAAAGTCGACAGGGTCGACTTCATTGCACCGGGTGTTCATCCATATATGGCCCAGTCTCATTCCGCAGCACGGAAAGCGTCGCACAAAGCACGAACTCCGTAGCTCCAGCATAGCTCCAATGGACAATGAAAGAGCAGCCTTGCTATTTGGACTTCGTTTCCAATGTTTCCCCACATATCCCCCTTCCCCCAACACACACACACCTAACCAAAATGCAAGATACTTTAAACACATGTGATGGCAGGTCGTAGCAGTTAGGTCTACGAATTCATCACGACACTACGCACACCAGATACCGGTATAGTTTCACTTCTGGCCAGTGCGTGCTGGTGTGCGGGGCATCGACAGGCTGGTGGTCTGGCTGCTATGGCAACCTTGAGCGCCTTATGACAAGGCTGATGTGATGAAGGCTATGTGGGATCACATGCGTAGTACAGCGAAGCAATCACATGACACACACCGGGAGCCCAGGAATTGAACCCTCCCCAACCGTGCTCTTGACATTATGAAATTGGCTATCAACTTCCATAACTGGTCTGCTGGTTGGCGGGTGTATGGGCATTGGGGCGTGACATGGGAGGTAAACCGACCGCTGTGACCCTACCACATCACTCATCTAGTGCAGGTTGATCCGACACATATGGAGATAACACCTTATACCCAGGAGGCAGCATGGGCTGGAACAAGGATCCTTATTTTAGTTGTCATATGTGGTCTCCAGTGCCTTCCTTCTCGAGTTGTCAGAGTCTGTGGTTCAAATACGAAGGTAAGTTAATAAGTAAGTCACAAATGGCTGTAGAAAAAACAATAACTCAAAACCAGTTCATTTTTATGCATACATTATCTCTTTACTTCTCAACATAATTTCCACCAACAATGAAACACTTAACCCATCGTTTTATCAGTCCTCCCAAACCAGCAGCATAGAACTGCGTGCTTTGCTTTCATTTACCTGCCATCCCACATAACTGTGTGTCTTACTTATTGACTCCCCCGTGTAACGTTTTCTACCAAGCTATGCACCGCTTTACGGGATAAACATTTGTCAGCATAAACACTGAAAACCCACCTTGGATGGAAACATTTCGCGAATCACGCCAAAGTTAAATGTGAAATACAAACGTGGTTTGCTAAGAATTATCATGCAAAGAATGAGGAAGAAGATACAGCCTGAAATAAGGGAAGAACAATGCGGGTTTGTAGAAGGAAAGGGTACAGTAAATGCTGTGTATATGCTGCGAACAGTTATTGAACGTGCTATAGAAGTAAACAAGGATATACATCTTTGCTTTATTGACTATACAAAGGCTTTTGATAGCATTAGACAGGTCAGCATGGTGGATATGCTTGCAGATCTACAAATTGATGGGAAAGACATTAGACTTATAAAAAACATATATTAGAAACAACAAGCTGCAATAAGGATTGATAATGAAGTGGGACAGTATCAGCCAATTAAGAGAGGTGTTAGGCAGGGATGTGTGATGTCTCCAGATCTTTTTTCCCTGTACAGTGAAAATATTTTCATAAATGTAGAGGATATAAATGGAATCAGCATTGGAGGACGAAACATCAATAACATTAGATATGCAGATGATACAGTATTAATTGCAGACAATGCGCAGGACCTGCAACAATTAGTAGATGCGGTTGTTGTACACAGTGAGCAACTGGGGTTAGAATTAAATTGTAAAAAGACTCAGGTTATGGTCGTCAGTAGGAAGGAAGAAGTGCCACAATGTAATATACAAGTAAATGGAAATATTCTTCAACAAGTGAATCGGTACAATTATCTTGGAACAGTTATAACATCTGATGGGAGATGCCTTGAAGAGATTAGAACAAGAATCGCCATGGCGAAAGTAGCCTTTAGCAAGATGAAAAACATTCTGACCAATAAAAAGATGTCAATTGAAACGAGAAAAAGAGTGTTGAGGGGTGTCACGGAAAAACTGCAGTTTAATGATTCCTTGATAACTTACATATTAAAATACAAGGAAGGAGAAGGGTTAACAATCATGTACTTCATTCTGAGAGGAGGACGAATAAAAGAGCATTGACCGACACAGATCTGAAAATAGGATACAGGTGTTCGTAAAGTCATTGCTTGACGATCTGACGTACACGGAGAAACGGGACAATCGCGCTGGGGACACGACCGGAGAAAACGATCAACGAGGGAAGTTGCTTTGAAGTATTCGCGTACGGAAAAACTCAGGGACCAGCGTAACAACGAAGGACACGAACAACTAACCACTACGGGATTTCTCCGCTGTTTGACGGGCAGGATACGGCAAAATTGATTGTAGATCAAACAATCAGCGTAGGATTGGACACTCGTTATAATAAGCCGAACATGGAGTTTCGGGTTAGTGTGTGTTCCAAACTGGGCTGAAGGAGATATGCTCCTGAGGGGGGAAAGAAATACACGTCCCTAATGATGGAAAGAGGGGATATTAGTGTGTTATTCGCTTAGTGTATTTCGATTCCAGGAACATAGATGCATATATAAGGTATTAATATATTAGAGTATAGTTTTAGCATAGGAATATAGATGTGTGTGAATAGTATTTACCATTTCTTTCTATTAGTGGATAGTTTAGACTTTGGTGAATTCATATGTCTTATGCGGGTGTTTACTTCGGAAGCCTTGTCATTATGGCTGGAGAAGGACACTTGCATAGGTAGTAGTAAGGGGCGGACGCTTATCACTGGATCTGTTATACTTCTCCACAGGTTCCAATCTCCTAGTGAAGTCAGAGAAGAGATGAAGAGTACTACACTGGAGTAAATAAAGTACTTACTTGGAACCAAGAAGAACATAGACATGTTTTAAGATGAAGACTTGATAAAGTAAAGTCAAATACAGAACACTGTATGCTCAAACGAATATACCACTAGGACACTTAAAAGGAAGAGATGTTACCCTGTGGCAAGCAGGGATACTTACAACTACAAACGTCTTGTATGCATAGGGAAGAAAGAATAGACAAGTAAAAACAGTGCTAGTAATAAAAGACAATAGGAAGAACTGTGACGATGTGGTGTTTTCCGATGTGGATACTTACCGTCATGAAACTGACTTGGGCGCAGTCATAAACTTACGGGACTTTTATTACGGTACAGTGAATCAGTGGTGAACAGTGTTGTTTCATTCAATAACGGATTTATCATCAGACTCAAGCATCCGGATCATCCAGGGTGAGCTCTGTCCTGTTTGATGTGTTGTCCTGTGATCTTGACGAATGAAAGGGCGAGAAGCAACACCGCTGATAGACATTCAGAGTTCATTCTGGCACCAACAATAGAATACATTACCAACTACGCTTACAAAGTCCATACATACACCAGACATAGTTTTCTTTTATTAATAAATCTTTTGTTTATCGTTGAAAGGAACTGTTGTCGGAGTATGTGTTGAGGGAATAACAGATAGAGTGAAAGAAATAGATATATGGAAGGGAAGACCGAAGAGAGGAGTGTAGACCAAAGTCAGTCAATAATCCCAACAGATAATAAGTTTGAAGATGTGCTTGTTGATTCCAACTTCCTCTCGGGAAAACAAGTGACATAATTGGTGGAGCAGCGAGTTAGGAAAAATACCCATATGACCTGGGCATAACAGGGCATATGCATAGAGGGGTACCTGCATATTGGCACAGGCATAGCGGAGTACCTGCATGTTGGGACATACTGATTGGAATAAATATAAGTATACATTGATGACTTTTAATGGAAGGACGTCCATTGGATATATGGTGCCATTACATTTATGGTAGAAACATTTCATTAACGTTGGTGACTTTACAGTGAGAAAGTTCCAGACAGGGTGAATGTGGATAGGTGGTAAGACACATTACATACCTAGTCACACGGTCACACGTCTACATAAGTCTTTATCCTATATCTCCTCTTGTGGATGAGAGAGTGGTTGTGATGTACTTTGTGGTGTTGTAGATTTATAATATTAGATAGACATAGATAAATGATATAGGTTCAAGGTAGATTATCTGTTTATAGGAAGGACTTCTTTATTGTTTGAGGTGTCTGTACTCTATTTGCGGACTTACATTCTTAACTATGGCAACTCCTAAAGTAACTACAGCAGAACTAGGGGCCAACGGAGAGGCAATTGGTTTAGCTGGGTCGGAACTAACTGATTACATCCAGGAAAGAGAGCGAGAGATTCGTCAAGCGGAACGAGAAGATCGGAAGGCCGAGTTGGAAGTGAGAAGAATAGAGGTGGAGACCAAACGAATGGAAATGGAACAAGAGGCCAAGAAACTGGAACAGGAGACCAAACGAATGGAAATGGACCAGGAGGCCAAGCGACTAGAAATGGACCAGGAGACCAAGAAACTGGAAATGGAACAGACTGCCAGGAGACAAGAAATGGAACATGAATACCGCATTAAAGAGTTAGAACTCAAGACACAAACTAAGGGTGAAATAGATGCAGCAGAAGGAAGTTCATCTTCACATGGGGCAACCCACATGATTGGACAGGGTTACCATGCCATGAAGTTTCCCTTGGCGGTCTTTGATGAAAGTAAAGAGAAGATATACCAGTTTTTGGATCGGTTCGAGGCCATGGCAGTCGCTATGGGACTGGATAGAACCCGATGGGCTCTTAAATTATCCCAGGCTTTACGTGGTTCAGGGTACGAGGTCTACACACGCCTACCACCAGGACAGGAAAATCAGTACGAGGAATTAAAAGCCGCTTTGATGAAACATTATGAAGTAACAGCACAAACGTATAGGAAGAAGTTTAGATCGTCTAGACGAGAGCCGGGAGAGCTATTCGCCGCCTACAGTCTAAGGCTGAAATCCTATCTCCAGAAATGGATGGACTTGGCAGAATTCAAGAGAGATTATGAGAGTTTCGAAGAGATGATGGTGGTCGACCAGATGCGAAAGCAAATGTCGAAACCTCTCAGAACCTTCTTGGGAGAACAAGGGGCGGAACGGATTGATGTTGTGAATAAGCTGGCGGAACGATTCGTAGAGGTACATGGGGAGGCTGCGGAACTCAGTATTCAAACCAAAGGTCAGGAGAAACAAGAGAAAAAGAAACCTAAGAATTGGGAAGGAGAAAAAGTGGAACCTTATATAAAGCACAGAGAGGAGAGTTCAGAGAAGGTGAAGGAAGGAAACCAGAGCACCTCGAATTCTTCAGCGAAACGACAGTGGTCGGAGAAGTGGTGTTCATTCTGCAAAGTGCCATCTCATAACACGAAGGACTGCAGATCGAAACCTAAAAGTTCTTACTTCGCAGCATGCAAAGTGATTCCTACAACGGTGATCACAGACAAGGCTGAGGTCGGAGAAGGAGATAGGAACAAAAAGGACACCCTGAAACCTAGGAAGGGAACATGGTGCACACACTGCCGGTCGAAAACACATAATACTGTGGACTGCAGATGCAAGGCAGAAGACGCCAATTGCATAACCAACCTCGAGGAATCAAAAGAGGAAGGCAAGGAAACGGTCAAGGAGATGAAAGACACTCAGGACCAAGAGAGACCACCTGTGGTCGAACTGATTGAAGTCAATGACCAGCAGGTTGCTTGTCTCTACGATACAGGTTTGGATGGGGAAGCGGTGGTGGACGCCAGCTTGGTAAGCCCAGACCAACTTACAGGGGAGACCATAGAGATACAGCCGGCAATGAGGAGTGCTGTTACCATGACGCTGCCAATCGCCAAGGTGGAGATTAAATCCAGGTACGTCACGGGCAGTATTCCAGCTGCTGTATTATCTGACTCCTTATTTCCCATGATCATTGGTACGAAATATGTCTTTTTGGGAATGCCCAAACAGCCAACCCACAAGGGAACAGTAGTCAGTGGATCTCAAGGGAAGGAAAAAGAGGCAGAGACACTATGCGACAACTCAGGGATAGGAGAATTGCATACTGCCCAGAGGAAGGATACTACGTTACATCCTTGCTACAGGAAGCTGCAAAGAAGTGCTGAGCCACCAGAACGGGGACAGTACTTTCTGAAGAATCAACTACTCTATCGGAGAGCTGGGAGGGGAGATAACCTGCACGAGCAGTGGGTGGTTCCAGAGACCCACCGTCCTCACATTCTTCAGAGTGGACACATCATAGGCGAGAATCGACATATGGGTGTCAGAGAGACCTTGCAGCAAATTTCCGGCCATTATTGCTGGCCAGGAATGACCGGAGATGTACGCCGGTGGTTGAAGTCTTGTTCGGAGTGCCAGAAAGCACCACCCAACAAGCGAATTAAGAGGAAACTAGCTCTTAAAGTGGAAGACAAAGTGGAAGTGTGGGGTCCAGCAGAGACCAATATACTCCAAGTAGGATGGAAAGGACCTTATCTTGTGGAAAAGGTTGTGTCCAAGAACGTCTACAAAATACGGATCGGGGAAGAGCAGAAAAATCTCCCTAGACATCTCATTAGGAAATATTAGGAGAGATCCGGGAGCAAAGCTTCGCACTTTATGGTGATGGCAGCCATTGGGACAAAGGTTACCAGTCCAGACGAAGACCAGAGATCGCCAGTACAACATAGGAGGGCCTATGGGACAGTACGTGATAGGTCAGATTTACCCAACGACAGGAGGAGGGAAATCACAAGTCAGGGAAAGGACAAGAGTGAAAGTTTCACCGGTAACCAAGTTCAGAAGGGGTGGGTAACGTCGGGAAAAGCGAGAATTACCCAGAACTCAAACCGAAGATTGGCTGACCAGATACGATATCGCCCAATATGGTCCTGGAAGCAAAAGTCCAGGAGATTTGGGAAAGACGACTCGGTCCATCGAGGACGAGGGGGAACATCCCCAGAGGCAAAGCCGGGGGAAACCCAGAGGACATGGAAGCAGTGTTACAATCAGGATGGGACGATCAGTCTGTATTGTGAACCATCGCTTACGCCAGTGGAAAGGAGGTCGACTGAACGTACAGAAGCGATGAGCCAACACTAGTTTCAGTCATGTATAGTATGGTAGGGTGCATATGAGGTCGCCTAATGTATGAGGTGTTGATCCATGTGAGGATCCAATCATATCATCAACACGTGTTGTTAATAGCTATTTCGCAGAAGCTCAACGCACGGTGGATGTTATGGACGTTGTTGTTGCAACAGGACTTCACAGTGGAATACATCTCGGGTAAGGAGAATGTAGGAGCGGATATATTATCTAGACATCCAACTCCAGAGGAAGAGGAATTAGTTGGAGGATCATAGGAATCAAAACTACAGGGATGAAAAGTCGACGCGGTCAACTCTCTTAAGAGGGGGCCTATGTCACGGAAAAACTGCAGTTTAATGATTCCTTGATAACTTACATATTAAAATACAAGGAAGGAGAAGGGTTAACAATCATGTACTTCATTCTGAGAGGAGGACGAATAAAAGAGCATTGACCGACACAGATCTGAAAATAGGATACAGGTGTTCGTAAAGTCATTGCTTGACGATCTGACGTACACGGAGAAACGGGACAATCGCGCTGGGGACACGACCGGAAACGAGGGAAGTTGCTTTGAAGTATTCGCGTACGGAAAAACTCAGGGACCAGCGTAACAACGAAGGACACGAACAACTAACCACTACGGGATTTCTCCGCTGTTTGACGGGCAGGATACGGCAAAATTGATTGTAGATCAAACAATCAGCGTAGGATTGGACACTCGTTATAATAAGCCGAACATGGAGTTTCGGGTTAGTGTGTGTTCCAAACTGGGCTGAAGGAGATATGCTCCTGAGGGGGGAAAGAAATACACGTCCCTAATGATGGAAAGAGGGGATATTAGTGTGTTATTCGCTTAGTGTATTTCGATTCCAGGAACATAGATGCATATATAAGGTATTAATATATTAGAGTATAGTTTTAGCATAGGAATATAGATGTGTGTGAATAGTATTTACCATTTCTTTCTATTAGTGGATAGTTTAGACTTTGGTGAATTCATATGTCTTATGCGGGTGTTTACTTCGGAAGCCTTGTCATTATGGCTGGAGAAGGACACTTGCATAGGTAGTAGTAAGGGGCGGACGCTTATCACTGGATCTGTTATACTTCTCCACAGGTTCCAATCTCCTAGTGAAGTCAGAGAAGAGATGAAGAGTACTACACTGGAGTAAATAAAGTACTTACTTGGAACCAAGAAGAACATAGACATGTTTTAAGATGAAGACTTGATAAAGTAAAGTCAAATACAGAACACTGTATGCTCAAACGAATATACCACTAGGACACTTAAAAGGAAGAGATGTTACCCTGTGGCAAGCAGGGATACTTACAACTACATACGTCTTGTATGCATAGGGAAGAAAGAATAGACAAGTAAAAACAGTGCTAGTAATAAAAGACAATAGGAAGAACTGTGACGATGTGGTGTTTTCCGATGTGGATACTTACCGTCATGAAACTGACTTGGGCGCAGTCATAAACTTACGGGACTTTTATTACGGTACAGTGAATCAGTGGTGAACAGTGTTGTTTCATTCAATAACGGATTTATCATCAGACTCAAGCATCCGGATCATCCAGGGTGAGCTCTGTCCTGTTTGATGTGTTGTCCTGTGATCTTGACGAATGAAAGGGCGAGAAGCAACACCGCTGATAGACATTCAGAGTTCATTCTGGCACCAACAATAGAATACACTACCAACTACGCTTACAAAGTCCATACATACACCAGACATAGTTTTCTTTTATTAATAAATCTTTTGTTTATCGTTGAAAGGAACTGTTGTCGGAGTAAGTGTTGAGGGAATAACAGAGAGAGTGAAAGAAATAGATATATGGAAGGGAAGACCGAAGAGAGGAGTGTAGACCAAAGTCAGTCAATAATCCCAACAGATAATAAGTTTGAAGATGTGCTTGTTGATTCCAACTTCCTCTCGGGAAAACAAGTGACAAGGGGATACATAGAGCCTATTCTTTTGTATGGATGTGAAACTTGGACAATGAGCAGTCAAGCTTAAAAGCATCTGATGGCTGCAGAAATGTGGTTTCTGAGGAAAATGCAAAGAATACCATGGACAGACAGAAAAACCAATGACCAAGTACTACAGGAGACAAATGAACATCGTAAACTGATTAGAGAAATTAGACGTAGACAGTCAACATTTTTTGGACATGTTATGAGAAGAAATGGATTGGAGAACTTAGTGACAACTGGCAAGATCGAGGGGAACAGACCAAGAGGAAGACCGAGAGGAAAATACCTGGATGGCTTGGCCACATGGCATGGACGAGACATGAACACTGAGCTGATCCACGACACTGGTGATCGAGTGAAATGGCGAGTCATGACCGCCCACGCTTTCCGGCATGGCACATGATTGATTGATTGATTGATTAGAAAACAGAGCATGCAGTTCTATGCAGACGGTTTAGGAATACTGATAAAACTATTGGATAAGACCGGATAAGTGCATTAATGTTGGTGGAAATTATGTTGAGAAATAAATGGACAATGTATGTATAAAAATAAACTGGTTTCAGGATGTTATCATATTTAGTTATTTTTCTACAGCCATTTCGACTTACTTATTAGCTTACAATTGTATATACAGTTGAATACTTGGTGCGTTGCCGTCTTGATAGACACAAGTTTGTTACTTTGTGCTTTATAAATAGCACAAAGCATGAACTGATTTATAGAGACCATGTGTTGTCCACGCAGCATGTTCCTTCTCTCGGCCTACCTAGTTAACCCCAGAGGAAAAGTAACATAAATATGTCTGGAGCCAGACAAGCTGCAGAAGCTGACGGATAATCAATGCAATGCTCTAACTGTCCTTCTTTCGGAGCTTCAATCCTAGACCAGTTGCCGCCCAAGGCTTAGGGTTTGGTCTGTCCTACCACGATATTTAGTCTTTAAGTTACATTTCCTCGCACCCATGTAAGGCTTGTACCTTCATAATTACGTTCTTCCGCCTGAAGCCGTTGGCGTGATGTATTCAGGAGTATTGACAGTAATAGATTGATTGATTAATTGATTTAGGAACCGACATCGCAGCATTCGGAGCGCTTATGGGAATGCCCCGAATGCTGTGATGTCGGTTCCTAAATTGTACATAAGGTTGTACTGTGTACAACAACTGCATCTACTAATTGTTGCAGGTATTGCGCATTGTCTGCAATCAATACTGTATCATCTGCATATCTAATGTTATTGATGTTTCGTCCTCCAATGCTGATTCCATTTATATCCTCTACATTTCTGAAAATATTTTCACTGTACAGGGAAAAAAGATCTGAAGACATCACACATCCCTGCCTAACACCTCTCTGACAACTCGAGAACTCGGGGCATTCCCATAAGCGCTCCGTCTCCATCCACAGCAACCTGCGAAGAGTTCCAACACTAATAGTACCAGTAGCAATCTGATTATATGTCCGTCTCGCCTTTCCTCTGAGCGTTGATCGTCGGCCAGATCCCCTCGTCACCCCTCGCTGTCGCTTTCTTGCCAGACCATGGTGATCCATTTGCTCCTCCGTGGTGTACACATGCTCCCATAAGGTCGCAACCACATCTGCTTTGTCATGCATCAATACTCCACCAAGTTTTGCCGAGCCAGCCAATCTGTCCGTCTGTTCATTCCCCAGCACACCAGCATGCCCCGGAGTAAAGATCCAGACAATGATTGCCACCCGTGACTTCCGAAGCGAAGCAAGCCACTCCGCACGAAGCCTGTCCGTCCTCAACCTACTCAGCATGCTTTCTAAGTCAGTTACAATCACGATGTGTGTGTGTGTGTGTGTGTCGTATTCTCCATCCAGCGGACAGCTGCACTGACCGCCTCCACCTCCATTCTTAAGCTAGATGTTGTGGTATCATATGCCAGGCTCTCCTGCACCAAACGTCGACCATTGGCATTTGCTAAGAACCCCCAGGCACTTCTTCTACCTCTCATTACCGACCCATCTGTGTAGATAATCACACCACCTAAGCGAGCATAATCCTAAATTAGTTGCTGGATTTCCACTTCCGTGGCCCCTGCTGGCCACTCCCTGCACTCCCGGCTCAATGTGATTATAACTCTGCACAAGTCTGACTGCTCCGCTAACACTCTGACCCACTCTTCTCCTCTCCTAATGTTCTCTAAAGGGCACACCTGCCTGATCGTATCCTCCGCCTGAGCCATCCATGATTTCCCTCTTGTCAGTCGCTAACCCTTAACGGCGTCCAGCGCCTCATGCAACGGGTGAACTGTGTTTGCAGCTACTCTGAGGTATGCCTTCGCCTGCATCACATTGAGCCTACCTGCAACAGACGGCAAACCAAGGATGTAACGCATACACACAACTGGGGTGTCTCTGGTGCATCCCAGAACGACTCGCATCGCCTCGTTCTGTATGCGCTCTAATTTCACCAGCAGACTCTTTGAGACAGTGATAGTAATAGAACTAATAGACAGACAAATATTCTCTTTCTGGCTTAAAAGACAGCCAGCTGTAATATATGTAGGTCTTCATCTGTTGGGATGTTGATGATATATGCAGATACATACGACGTACAGCAACAAGGAACTGATCTAGCATTGATACCTACCATACTGACACGCAGGTCCAAACCAGCCTCCCAGACAATGTTCTCCACTTGTACACAGTCCATTCATGTCACAGTTCTCGTTTGTACACCGACACATGAACTGGCACTTGGATCCAAACCATCTGCTTCCACAGCCTGGTGTGTGTAACATCACAGCGTTAACGTTGTCATGAAACAATTGTGATTTAACTGTATGCTTTAATAGGCACGGCGAGGTACGTGAAGCGCCCTGGTCATCCACTGCACCTGTATTTGTTTACAGTCCGCTTGACTTATTTTACCACTGGATTCAGAAAGACTCAGGAGAGAGAGAGAGAGAGAGAGAGAGAGAGAGAGAGAGAGAGAGAGAGAGAGAGAGAGAGAGAGAGAGTGTGTGTGAGAGAGAGAGAGAGAGAGAGAGAGAGAGAGAGAGAGAGAGAGAGAGAGAGAGAAGCGAGAGAGAGAAAGCGAGAGAGGTGGAGGGTCGACGAATTATCCAATTCTTCCTCACTTTAATCTGTTATATCGAACAAGTCATTCTTTATCCAACTTCATCTATCGTCCACATTGTCAAAGAACATTTCGAGCCAAAACGGGCCGTACCAGCCATCTTAGAACTCATTGCTCGAAACTCTGAACCCCACGTGATGAAAGGAATGGTCATCATCATTCTTGAAGGACAAACACCAGCAATGCACGCTTTCCGTATGTTTGACATTGGGAAAACACAATCTAGGAATATGAGGCATGTCATAAGAACACCTTCAAGTTCCTATGAAAGTCCCCCCCCCCCAAAAAAAAAAAAAAAAGCAATGAAATCTACTGCCTGTAGTATCCAGCTCCCATATGTGGAAAGGGTGAGATTGCGGAGGATTGGCATGGTTCTCATAGAATCTCAAAACTGAGAGGGAAGACCACGAGAAAAATCAATCAAATAGCGATGGGAACGATTAATAGTGTGACTCTTCGGTGGTTGTTAAACTAGGGGACGGAGCTCGTATGAAAACGCCCTGAGTGCAGTGATGTCAGGTCTTAGCTCAACTCAACTCAACAAGTACCTAGCGGTGTAGGACAGGGGGATCTTTAGCCCGGTGATTTAAGGTCGCCTGGCTAGAGCCATCATAAAATTAAAGATATTAGGACGCAAGAAATGGATGACGGAAGACATCTTAAAACTCATGGAAGTAAGAAGCAATAACAAACATAACAAGGAAAAATATGAAGAGATTCACATGAAAATTAGAAAGATATGCAAAGACGCAAAAGAACATGGCATGAGGAATATTGGAAGGAAATTGACAACCAACACAACACCCGGAATACTAAATTAATGCACAAAAGAATTAATGACAACACTAACAAAAGCAAACACACACACAACAACGAGTTGCCTAAAATCCAAAGATGGCAAAATCATAATAGAAAAAAGATCAGATTTTACATGCCTGGTCAGATTATATGAAAGACCTTTATGATGATACAAGAGAAGAACAATATGATCATCGGAATAATAACGAAGGATCGTCAATTTTTAAGATAGAAGTTCAGAATGCTCTTAACCATATGAAAACTGGCAAGACCCCGGGTAAAGAAAACATCACAATAGAAATGATCAATGCCTTAGAAGAATATGGAATAGACAATGACACCAGACTGCTGAACGCATTATAGGAACTGGAGGTATACCTCCTGAATTATGTAATTCCATATTTATTGAAATCCCCAAGAAATCAGGAGCCTTGGAATGTGATAAACATCGAATAATTAGTATAATAAGCTACAGCACGAAGATTCCGCTGATAATTATCATGCAAAGAGATCGGAAAAAAATACAACCCGAAAAAGGAGAAGAACAATATGGGTTTGCAGAAGGCAAGGGCACAGTAAGTGCTGTGTATATACTGAGAACAGTAATTGAACGTTCTATAGAAGTAAACAAAGATCTATCTGTTTGCTTTATTGACTACACAAAGGCTTTCGATAAAGTGAGACATGTCGACATGATAAGGATGCTTGTAGGTCTACAAATTTATGCAAAAGACCTTAGACTTTTAAAACACATATATTGGAAACAACAAGCTGCCATCAGAATTGATTACGAAGTAGGTCAATATCAGCCTATTAAAAGAGGTGTGAGACAGGGATGTGAATGTCTCCAGATCTTTTTTCCCTGTACAGTGAAAATATTTTCAGAAATATAGAAGATATGGAAAGAATCAACATTGGGGGAAGATATATCAATAACATTAGATATGCAGAAGATACAGTCCTGATTAAATTTAATACTTTACGCTGATAGTGTAAGTTAATTTCGTCAGTTAAGTTTGTAACCTAATTTCGTAAGTTTATTTTGTCAACTATGTTTCTAAGCTAGTTGTATGATCTATTTCCTGCCCAGTTCTGTGTTGTTTTAGTTGATAGCAAGGCCACTTTCATTACCCACGAATATTTCTATGAATTCACCAGTCTCCTCCCATAGATCACACAACGGGAATTTCAGCACAGGACACCGACTCCGTAGCTCCTGCGATTATTCAAATGAATGTACAGCAGAGACAAATCACACATGCTACAAGTAATAATGCTCCTATCGTGTGACACATTTAACAATTCGACTTTTTCGATCTGCTCTTTCGATTGCCAACAGTCGATTGGTTTCACACATGTGAATCGTTAACACTGTGGTCCTCTGAGTTGCGCCCTTATCTGAGATGGATAGGTTGTGTACACATACATACAGTCCACTGCGGGAATAAGAAGCAGAGGTTATATCTTTATGCTGTTCAACCCCTTTCGGGATGTGGTCTGTAATTAATATGTGATGCATCAGATTGTCATAGCGTCGTGTAACTGAAGATGACACCACATGTCATCATACAAATTATCACACGTAACTTGTATTGCTACTGGAGTAGAATTTACATAATCTGAACGCGTAGTCTCAACTGTTGAATCCACTCTAAGTAAGGTTGGCAAATTTGGGACGGATTCTCGGCCATCTCAAGCGAATCCAGGGTTTAACGCGTTGTGTTATAGGTTATAACTAATAGACAGTGAAGTGACATAATCAGATGATCTTCTGTTCAAATGTATAATTGGAACTACACATAAAAAGTATGTAATGCAGTTAATAAGTCATTATCATTGGGTGTAAGAAAGAGTTCTGAAATCTTATACAGAACTTGTTTTGTTATTTTGCAGTGAATCATGAGTCCATGGGAATCACGATATATGAAACCCATAAACGGGCACTCTCCTACTGTTTATACTTAACCCTGACCCCGCAAGGTACAAGAGGAAAACGATTAGATGAGATGAAATGCAGTGAATCATGAAACGAGAACAAACAAATTATGAATAGTTTGGAAACAAGGGTGACGTGGTTTCTGACAGCAAGAGCAAGTAACAATGATTGCCTGAAGAAGTGGCTAATGAAACTAGAACTATGTATACACCTATAAGAAAAAAACAAACATCATTCTTTAGTTATGTGGAAAGAAGACAAGATTGAAAATCATTGTGGCATTTGAAAAGATCAATGACAACAGAGGCAGACCGACAGAATAGATGCTGGACGAAGTGAGATGGAGAAATGGCCAAATATGTTCAACAAAGCTGAACAAAACAGTCACGCACATAGATATGTGATGAGACATGATCGCCTACACCAACTGGCAGGACACCTAATGATGATGATGAAGATGAAGATGATGATGATGATGATGATGATGATGATGATGATGATGAACTAATGTTACTCACCCTGAAGTGAAGACGTATAAGCCCAAAAGAAGTACCAATAGTAAAAGGTAACAATCATTAGCTTCACATAGTCCATGCTGTGTCGTCTCTGTGTGCTGTTCTTGTACCCTGCGTTAGAGAAAAGTAAACAAATGAGAAACAAAATAAAATACATGACTGAAAGAGCAAGGGGATTGCAACGTAATGTTCCCTTGGTATTGTCTGCCATCTTGTAGCAATTTAGGCTGTTGTTTGCAAACCGTCGCATTAATCACTGGCCCGCTGAATGAAAGTCTCGATCTCTTGCCACTTCTCCTGCATTATGTACCCTCATGCCCAAGATTTCGACAACGCCCGATTCTCATCTTCAGGCTTGTCGAACCTTGTGTTTTCTTCTAGGAACCATGCGTCCCTTCATTGTTCCCTCCACATCACTGGGATCTTCTACCAAGGTATGTCGGTGTCTCAGTCAGGATTGTTTTTCTGAACCGGTTCTCTTCGATGGTCAGATCGTGCAGAATATAAGCGTTGTGTTTCTTATTGTCCACTATATTCTAAACAATGTAAAATAATTCGAAGTAACGCAGCTTTACAGGATATAACTACAGGAGACAATGGGAGTTACGGCTATTAATTTTCATCAGCAAACAAATACACAAAACACAACACATAAACACGGGGAAGACATTATATTTACTGTAATAAGACATAATAATTGAATGAAATGAATGGAAGGACAATGAATAAATGAATGAACAGCCGAAAAAGCGAGCTTTATTTTCCAAGGGTCACAAATTGGGCCTGCAGGCCAATGAACTAAATGTGCTTCTTATTTCAGAATCCCAGGCTGTGAAACCAACACAAACTCTATGATCTAGGTTAGTTTAATGGCCGGGGAAAATAGGTTTGTTTTATAAACACAGCATACAGAACTGATGGGATGCCATAAAAAGCAATAAATAGGCAAACAATGCACCGGGATATGAATGAGAGGCGTACCAGACGTTGTTTCGTTACCCTTTACATTTTCCGATGCTTATTGACAAAACGAAAAGAGGAAGAGCAGGGGAAGCAGAAGAAGAAGAAGAAGAAGAAGAAGAAGAAGAAGAAGAAGAAGAAGAAGAAGAAGAAGAAGAAGAAGAAGAAGAAGAAGAAGAAGAAGAAGAAGAAGAAATTGTTAACAACAACAACAAAACAAAATAACAACAATAACAACAACAACAACAACAACAACACGAACAAGAAGACGCGGTTGAAAAATAAGAACAAGAACAAGAACAGGTTTTAAAAAAAAACAGGAAGAACAATCATACGAATAAGGACATAAACAAGAAGAACAATCATACGAATAAGGACATAAACAAGAAGAACAATCATACGAATAAGGACATAAACAAGAAGAACAATCATACGAATAAGGACATAAACAAGAAGAAGCGTTGAGCCAACTCGTGACATTCCCATACGTGCTCCATCCTCATCTACAACAGCTAGCGAAGAGTCCGAACAATAATGGTACCAGTAGCAGGCTGATTATGTGCCCTTCTGGCATTTCCTCGGAATTTAGAGTGCCGGTCAGTTCCCCTGGTCACTCCCTGCAGCAACATTCTCTTCCAGCCGTGAGGATCTTCCGGTTCTTCTGCACAATACACACTGTTCCGAAGTTCTCCTACCACATCTGCCTTATGCAGCAAGGAGTGCAGTCCCAGCCACTCGGTCCTCCTGCTCATTTCCCACCATACCGGCATGTCCTTGGAACAAAAATCCAACAGATGTTCTCTATTTGATATTACTGAATAGAAGGCTGCCACTCTTCCCGAAGCATGTCTCTGTTCGCCTTTCTTGTCATGCTTTGTGAGTCCGTTACAACCAGGACATGCGTGTATTATTCGTCTACCACCCAGCGGAACGCAGCCGTGACTGCCTCCAACCCATTCCCAGACTAGATGTTAAGATATCATATGCCAGGCTCTCCTGCATCAAACATAGTCCACCAACATTCGTCACGAACCCCCGGGCACTACTTTTTCATTTCTTAGAACATAGCTATCCGTGTAGATAAACAGATGAAAGAACAAAAGGCTAATAATAATAATACCTCTATTTTTTTTGTATGGGTGATAACGTTGTGTGCTATCTTTCTACAATAATATGTTGCATATGTCTCACATCAATAATTGCTTCAATACAAGTGATTATATTTCGCGTTCTTTTCGTTGGTGAGCCACTTCCTCACGTATCGTTGAATTTTAACATCCGTCCCTACTGGTGTTTTCATCAAATAGGGAATTCCCGCCTTTTGCTGCACATGGATAACAAGTTGAGTTAAGTTGAGTTGAGTTGAGTTAAGAACCGACATCACTGCACTCAGGACATTCCCATACGTGCTCCATCCCCTCATTCAACAGCCAGCGAAGAGTCATAATACTCATCGTTCCCACCGCTATCTGATTAAAAGTTCTCCTGGTCTTCCCTCTCAGTTTTAAGATTCTTCCAGAACCCCTGCCGATGCCCCGCAATCTCATTCTTTCTACATATGGGTTCTCAATCTGTTCCTCCGCCTTCTTCACCTGGTCCCACAAGGCCACGATCAACACCCCTTTGTCCATAGACAATCTACCACCACGAGGTGCATTCCCTGCTAGCCTATCAGCCTGTTCATTCCCCCGTACCCCCGTATGGCCATGGCAAAATATCCATACAATTCGCACGATCTGTGACCTCTGATGCGACGAGAACCATTCCATACGAAACATTCCTTTCTACACCTTGCTAAGCATAATCTTTGAATCCGTAATGAATACAACGTGTGTTGCAGTAGTCTCCTCTAGCCACCGGAATGCCGCTGTTACTTTCTCCACCTAAATTCTCATGCTGGAGGTCGTAGTCTCATATGCCAGACTCTCCTTTTTCAAGACTCGCCCATTAGCCTTTGCATTAAAGCCCCAGCCACTACGTCTGTTTCTCACCACTGACCCATCGGTGTAGATGACTATGTCACCTTGATGTGTGTTGCTTTGGATCAGCTGTTGCACTTCAAACACAGTGCGGCCCGCTGCCCATTCTTTGCACTCACGACCCAGTGTTATTATTACATTGTGCCAGTCCGTCATGTCTTCCGGAACTTCAACCCACTCTCTTTCACGATTGATGGTCTCTAGATCACACACCTGACTTATAGAAAGTTCTGCCTGTGCCATACAGTTGAGTTAAGAAACGCTGTATAGCACTAGTGCCATTCCCACACGTGCTCCATCAACATCTTCAACAGCAAGCGAAGCGTCCCACTACTTATGGTTCCAGTAGTACCAGTCTGATTATGTGGCCGTCTGACATTTCCTCAGAAAAAAAAACGAGTTATAATGAAGAAAGTTAGTAGCAGTATTAAGGTGTGCGACAGGTATGTGTACTGTCTGCAGATCTGTGTTTTCTGTGATTAGACGTATACAGTCACAATTTTCTGGGCATGTTATGGGAAGAAATGACTTAGAGAACTTGGTGACAACTGGCAAGATCGATGGGAAGAGACCAAGGGGAAGACCGAGAAGTAAATACCTGGACTTGGCAACATGGCATGGTCGAGACAGGAACACCAAGCTGATCCACTACTCTGGTAATCGAGTGAGATGGCAGAACATGACCGCCTACGTTTATCGGCATGTCACATGATGGATGGAAAACGATTGTAGCCAATTGCTAGGATATGAGAGGAATCGTCTTCAGACGAAATAATATCAATAAAATAACATATGCCTATGATTCATTATTTTTTGCAGACAATGAACTGGATCTGTTGCATTTTGTCATCATCATCATCATTATGAACATCATCAGTATCATCCTCCACGTGTGCGGTTAAGTGTCGTGGGGAGGCATACTCGGTGCTCCAGCGCTCGATGGTTGGCAATGGATAGTGTCATAAAGTGTGATTGTAGAAAGTCTTTAATGTCATCGATCCATTGTATTCTCAGTCGTCTGCTTGCTCTGGTATCAGATCTTCCGTGATGTAGGGCCAGTGTTGGTTGTTGATGGTGTTTCATTCTATCGAGATGACCGAACCATTTGATCTTCTGCCTTTCAGTATATGTGGCACACGGTGTTGATTCCACTGTCTGTCTGATAACAACATATTTAACTCGGTCTCAGATAGTTAAGATGGCAGCTCTCACCAAGCATCTCATTTCGCATGTGTTGATCTTGGTTAAGTGTGAACTGGATAATGTTCAAGTTTGACATTGGTAACATAGGGTTGATGTGAATACGACATTTATCATCTTAACTTCTTTGGACTTGCTGTGGATACCATGTACCTCAATAATACTTCACGACGATTGTCCAGATCATGCCAGTTCAAGTATAACTACAAATGAATTGTTGATGTTCTTTCTTATCGTAATGAGAAGAGTTAGTGTTCTTTGGTCGCATGATGGGAAGAGTTGGTGTTATCTAGTCACGTGATGAGAAGATTTGGTGTTCTTTGGCCACGTGATCAGAAGAGTTGGTGTTGTTTAGTCGTGTGATGAGATGTGTTGGTGTTCTTTGGTCACGTGATGAGATGAGTTGATTGAATTTAGCGGAGTTTACTGATTCAATGCCGCTGGATAATCTATCACTACAAGAGATCTGCCATTTGTACAGAACGACGATATACCGCCATACTAGTGTCACTGTGTTACATGTGTTTTGTGTCTTCGTTAATACCAGGTTGAGAAGCCCATGTATCAGATTGAGAACCCGTATGTGGAAAGGTGCTGGATGAAGTTGAAGAGCAGCCAACAGATAGTTGTAGGTTAAGATCTCCACCTTCACGACGGTAGGCAGATGATCTCTTTTTTGGCAGACAATGGCTACGGTCATCGACCAGTATGGTCACTGCTAGGAAGGAAAGCAATGGCAAACTACCTTCTTTACAAATGCCAAGAATATCATGTACTGCAGTCTTATCGATAATCAGAAAATTATTTGGACATGTTATGAGAAGAAATGACTTGGAGAACTTGGTGACAACTGGCAAGATCGAAGGGCAGAGACAAAGGGGTAGACCGAGAAGTAAATACCTGGATGGATTGGCCGCATGGCATGGTCAAAACAGGAACACAGAGCTGATCCACGACTCTGGTGATCGAGTGTGATGGCAGAACATGACCGCCCACGCTTATCGGCATGGCACATGATGGATGGATGAATGTTGAATGAATGATATTGCGAGGGATTGGCTGGGGTTCTAGAATAATATCAAAACTAAGAGGGAAGACAATGAGAAATTTCAATCAGATGGCGGTGGGAACGATTAGTAGTATGACTCTTCGCTGGCTGTTGAGCGAAGGGACGGAACGCGTACGAGAACGTTTTGAGTGCAGTAATGTCGATTCTTAGCTCAACTCAACTCAAATTTTGGTTAGTTCAGTTAGTTGCATATCCTTTACAGAGCGTAGTAGTTGGTCAAAACCAGCGTTGATTTTGTCTAGTTTGGTTGATTTAGATCCTTGGACAATTTTACGTTCAGTAGTTTGCCATTATCGAGAGGTTTTCAGGAAGGTTGGTATGAGAGCGAGGTTCAGCAAAGGACATGAATGAATGAATGAGTTCCCTATCGATTTCTAAACTACCGGCACACATACCATTGTATGAATACCAACTCAAGGCGGTCAGCTTCCAAATAGCCTGCAGCTGTGTTTCGAACGCAGGAGTACGAATTCCGTTCACAACCCTTTCGAAACATAGCCGGCCACAGTTTCTTGGTATCTTCAGCAATTTGGATGTTCATTGAACAGACATGTATTGACTGTTTAACATGTTTGATCCATACCTAATTTTTGTCTGGCACTGAATCATTTAAGATCCGACATCACAGCACTCAAAACTTTTCCAAACATAGTCAGCTCTTGTGATGGTGAATGCTCGTAACACAGGCACTAGACTTGTCTTAAGTCTTGATACTGGCTGATAGGACAGTCTACGATTGTTCACCTCTACATCACGTGTGGAATAGATTTCTATACAATGTGGGGAACTTGTTGTACATGTTTCTATACTGTGTGGGTAACTTGTTGTATATGTTCATACAGTGTGGGGAGCTTGTTGTATATGCTGCTATACAATGTGGGTAAATTGTTGTATATGTTTATATACAGTGTGGGTAACTTGTTGTATATGTTTATATACAGTGTGGGTAACTTGTTGTATATGTTTATATACGGTGTGGGTAACTTGTTGTATATGTTTATATACGGTGTGGGTAATTTGTTGTATATGTTTATATACAGTGTGGGTAACTTGTTATATATGTTTATATACAGTGTGTGTAATTTGTTGTATATGTTTATATACAGTGTCGGTAACTTATTGTGTATGTTTATATACAGTGTCTGTGACTTATTGTATGTTTATATACAGTGTGGGTAACTTATTGTATGTTTATATACAGTGTGGGTAATTTGTTGCATATATTTTTATACAGTGTGGGTAACTTGTTGTATATGTTTATATATAATGTGGGAAATATGTTGTATATGTTTCTTTACGATTCCATTTTCAATTTTCAAAACAAAGATTCCACATTCGGTCTCATTCTACCTGGTTCCTCAGCGATGGTTATTGTTGAGGTCCGTGGTGTTGTGGGTTTTTAACCCTGTCTTGTGCGCTCTTACGAGTGAGTCCTGACTCGGACTCGTTATATAGGCGTTTGTGTCTGTGACGTCAGCTGGGGGTTTGATCGGCGGCTATCCTTTGTGCCCGTCTCCTCTTGTGGTTTCTCTTGTTAGTAAAAGCTCCTGGCTCGACTGGTTGCAGTCCCCATAAGAAATTTTTATCTGGTCTTTTTGCCTCCTTTTTTGTGTGTACTGACTAGATTTTTTTCGCTGTTTCTTTACAATGTGGGTAAGTTATTAAATATGTGTCTAAACCTGTGCGGGCTGTTGTTTTGTCGTAACTCTTGTCTGTTCCACTTTTCACATGGGGCACTGAGGAGCATGTTGTGTGATATTCGCTAGCACAGGAACGGGGCATAATGGGGACTACCTTTTGCCGTGAACTTGGATACGCGACTAATTAACCGAGCAACTACTACATGTTTCTATAAACTGTGGGTAACTAGTTGTATATGTCTCTATACAACGAGGATGACTTGTTGTATATGTCTCTAGACAATGTGGGTTATATATGGTATATGTCTCTATACAATGAGGATGGTAACTTGTGGTATATGTCTCTATACAATGAGGGTGGTAACTTGTGGTATATGTCTCTATACAATGAGGGTGGTAACTTGTGGTATATGTCTCTATACAAAGAGGGTGATAACTTGTGGTATATGTCTCTATACAATGAGGGTGGTAACTTATGGTATATGTCTCTATACAAAGAGGGTGATAACTTGTGGTATATGTTTCTATACAAAGAGGGTGATAACTTGTGGTATATGTTTCTATACAAAGAGGGTGATAACTTGTGGTATATGTTTCTATACAAAGAGGGTGATAACTTGTGGTATATGTCTCTATACAATGAGGGTGGTAACTTGTGGTATATGTTTCTATACAATGAGGGTGGTAACTTGTGGTAGATGTCTCTATACAATGAGGGTGGTAACTTGTGGTAGATGTCTCTATACAATGATGGTGGTAACTTGTGGTATATGCCTCTATACAATGTGGAGAACTTGTTGAATTCGCTACAGTGTAGCCATATTGTTGAATATGTTTCTATACAATGTGTAATGTTTTGCCATCTCACAAAGTCACCAGTTTTGCGGATAAGCTCCGTGTTCTTACCCCGACCATGCTACGTGGTCAAGCCATCCTGATATGTACTTCTCTGCCTTCCCCTTGTTCTTTTCCCCTCAACGTTGCCTATTATCAGCAAGTTCTCCACTTTAAACATGGCAAACTACTGAATACAAAATTGCCTTGTAAAATCAACCGAGATTTGGGGTTGGTCGCAACGTCCTGCAAAGAACATGCAACAATGTTACAGTGTGAGCAGCTTTGTAGAATATACTAGAGGGAAGAATGAATGTAAATCACAGCCGATATGCTAGAGGGATAAAGGTAAATCACAGAATATGTAATAGAGGAAGAATAAAGGGGAATCACAGAAGATATACTAGCGGGAAGGATGGCGGAAATCACCGAAAATATACTAGAGCGAAAGATGAAAGAAATCACAGAAGATATACTATAGGGGAGGACGACGGAAATCACACAAGATATACTTGAGGGAAGGATGACGGAAATCACCGAAAATATACTAGAGCGAAAGATGAAAGAAATCACAGAAGATATACTCGAGGACAGAAGGAAGGAAATCACATAAGATTTCCTTGAGGGAAAAATGAAAGGAACGAACGAACGAACGAACAAACTTTATTTTCAAAGGGTTAAGAATTGGGCACGCAGACCCGTCTAACATTCTGCCCTTCTATCACTCTCTTTCATACATTATTTCATTCACACATCATTCAAGGCTAACAGAGAACAGCAACAATATAAAAGATATGCATTATAAAGGCATGGGCAAAATGCGAACATCAAAACTACACGACACAGTAATATTAGATAATGGTCTGACACTTCTTATTAGCCATGTGGAATATACTGGCCTACAAAAAGGGAAATCAAAGGAAATCACAGTTGATATACTAGAGCGAAGGATGAAGGAAATCACGATTGACATACATGAGGGAAGGATGAAGGAAATCACAGAAGATATACTTGAGGGAAGGATGAAGGAAATAGTAGAAGATATACTAGATGGAAGGATGAAGAAAATCACAGACGATATACTAGCGGGAAGAATGACGGGAATCACAGAAGCTATAATAGAGGGAGGAATAAAGAGAATCACATAAGATAAACTTTTTTCGCTGTCATAAACGGGATTACGGAGAAAGTGTTGTAACCCCTCAGCCAGAGAGACCGGCTAAGATAAACTAGAGGGAAGAATTAAGGGAATGACATAACTTTATCTAGAGGAAAGAATGAAGTGAATCGCATAACATATACTAGAAGGAAGAATGAAGTGAATCGTATACGATAAAATAGGAGGAATAATGACTGATAATCACAGATAATAATATAGAGGAAAGAATCAAAGGGAATAACAGAAAATAGACTAGAGGGAACAATGAAGGGGAATCACAGAAGATAAACTAGTGGTAAGAATAAAGGGAAGTTATAGGAAATTAACTAGAGGGAATAATGAAGGGAAATCACACAAGATATACTAGAAGGAAGAATGCAGGTAAATCATATAATATATAATAGAGGAAGAATAAAGAGGAATCACAGAAGATATACTAGAGAGAAACATAAAAGGGGAATTACAGGAAATAGACTAGAGGGAAGAATGAATTGGAATCACAGAAGATAAAGCAACAAAAGAACACATATTATGTACAGGAAAAAAAAACACACACACACCACACACACACTCACACACACACGAAAACGTTAAAAATCAGAACGCATATCCTTCGTTTCACTAGTCGTATTAACCATGCATTAATATAGTGACAAAAAATGACAGCCGAGTAATATTAACATGTTACATATATATATATATATATATATAAATCTGTGTGGTCACACATACAATATATATTTCAATGATTGACATTGAATTCAGTTACACTTTACAAGTTACACATATTTATAAAGTAAGTGACGGTGATTACCATTAGCCTACTGAGTACACTGCGGGATTTGGCTGAACGCCTCAATGTCAAGTCTCAAAGATTTAGGGTCTGGCCATCACTCGCCACCTGCTCGTGGGGGCGAGGTCTCGGAGGTTTGACGCTGAGCCGCCAGCGTCTGCAGCCTACCTTGTTCGAGACGTATTGGTTATCCATTCCTCTGGATCAAACAAGGCAAGGCCGAGAGAGGGAACATGTTGTTTGGGCACCACATGTTCTCTGAAGCTCTGCACAGGCATTTTGAGTTGGAATTTTGGCCAAATTCCACTCCACATACTTTGGTCTGTCAAGACTGCAAAGTGCCACTCACTTAGTACACTGTCTCTTTGGAGTGCTTGCAAAAATATCCAGAGGCATATAAGCTTCATTAGTCTTAAAACTGAAAGCTAGTTAATCAACTCTATAGTATGCATCCATCCAAAGGAATCAATACTGTTGTGGATGCAACTGTATTTCTCTGCTGACTTCCCTCTATATATTCATATCTTGACTGTTTGCACACCTTTAGCCACGCATGTCTTATTTGGCACTTTTAACAGATGAATTGGAACTCTTTTGTACAAACAAAGCACCTTTCAAAACCGAACTGAACTCAACTGCTGCACTTTCTTGACAACGAAGGAGTTGTGTTGCAATGTTATTTCATAATATTATGATTTTTCTTTAGATCTGTTTGTGTTGTTCCGTCCCTGATGAAGATTTATATTACTAAAAGGTCATGTGTTGTGTCATAGAATACTTATTTTTATTTCATTATTTTATTATTACATATTTTTGGAATATCTCGTTATTTTGTGTGGATTTCACTCTGTGATTTATGTTCATCATTATTGTACGGTATGTACATTGTGTCTGTGTTTAGTATGTCTCATCATTTAGTAGGAGCTACATACACCTATCTGTTTGTATTTCACATTGTGATATCCTGCTGCAGTCGTTGCTTCCCGTATTTAATGTCGTTTGTTGCGGTTCCAACTTCACGGCAAAGAGTGACCCCATTATCCTCCGCTCCTGTTCCAGTGAACTTCACGCAGCATACTCCTCACTGTCCCATGTGAAAAGTGAGAAACATCAAAAAGTTAGAAATCAGACAGCAGTCCAGACACACCAAATGCATGCACATGCATACTTGCAGAAGGTAGCTGCCAGAATGCCAACACAACAGTCCACCCTTAAAGTTCAACGTCGATGGGAGCAGTGGTCGCCAGAAAACTAGCAGTTGCACAAACATTAAAGCGTAAGACGAAATCAGCTTGTTCAGCAACCAACCGTCCGCCATTTTTTTTAACATATAGTTCATAATAGATACAACTGCGGACAGGTGTAACAGCATTTTATTCGAGATCCACTGGTCACAGTGTGGTTTCATCCACTTAACTCAATAACTAGGTGACGGAACCACCTACTACAAATCCAACATGAGGAAACCGTGTAAGCAAACGGTAGCCAGAAGCAAAAACACCATTGACGCCTTAACAGTCAATTAGCCATATTGGACCGGTAGTCGCCTGAAAGCGGGAAGTATCGACGGTTAGACCATTTCATAATTTACATCATCTATTTGGTGACCTGGATGATCTGGTTTCTGCGTGGTTCTGTGAGGCTGATGATCTGTTCAAGCCGGCGCCGGGCAACCGTCCCATCAAACAGAACAATGAAACATCCAGCCGGAATATGTGAATTGCATTCTTTCGTTAAGACGCCGCCTACCTCTGTGTAGATAAACATCAGTAACGTCTGTCTATAGCTCACGTGTGCAAGAACCTGCCATGGATACAGACCTGTCTGTCTGAACCCAGGTTTACTTTTCTGTATTTATTTCAGCAATGTGTTACATTCTCCAATGCTCGCGCTGCTGTCTCCAAGTTCGTAATCTGTTTCCGTTTTTAATCGGATTGGCTGTTCTATACTCACTATTTGATCTGTTCTAAAGCTATGGTGCATAATATATGTTATGGAGTATAGTATATGTTATGGAGTACACTATATGCTATTGAGTATGCTATATGCTATGTAGCACAAAGCATGTTAAGAGCAATTCTAATTAATGCCAAGTCGTCATCAATACCTGTATGCGATTTTCATTCGGAAATTTTTCAGAAAGCTGATACCAACGGCTCATGGTTGTACCCGTGATCATTAGTGATCTTAATCTGGTTAATTATGTGACATAGAATCTGGTTATTTCTGTGACCTAGAATGTGGTCATTTCTGTGACGTGGAATCTAGTTAATTATGTGACATAGAATCTGGTTATTTCTGTGACATAGAAACTGGTTATCTCTGTGAAAGAGAATATGTATGTATCTGTGACATCCAATCTAGTGTTTCCAGTGACATAAAATCTAGTTATTTACGTGACATAGCCTGTAACTATTTCTGTGACATATAATCTGTTTATGTCTGTGAGACAGAATCTGTTTATTTATGTGAGAAAGAATCTGTTTATGTCTGTGAGGTCAGACAGGATCTGTTTATTTCTGTGAGACAGGATCTGCTTATTGTGTCTTCAATCTATTTAGTAGAAATTGTTGCCTGGTGTCGACCTTCACTTTGTCCACGGCCTACCTCAACATCTGCCGAATGTTGACAAGCAGCACTTGAGAATGAAGACTCCGTGGCTGAGAAATGAACAACAGAGTAAAAACATAGTATCATCGTAAATGAGCGCTCAAACACTGAATAGAAAACAACAGTAGTCTCCGGGTAATGTAAGTTGTTTGAAGAGTGGATCGAGTTTAAATCCCAACTGTTGATTGTAGGAACCGCCAAGCCAGCTGCAAGGAGATGCGGAACAGCTGTAGCAGCAGGTAGTCATGCTCCTTGGATTCATGCAATCACGCTTCATTTCTTGTTCACTTCAGTGGCGCTACTAACCGAGCGATCAGGCAGGATGTAGTTCCTTAAGCTGGCTCTAGTATTCAGCGTCAGAAGCTGCCTGTGAAGCAAGATGAAAGTGTCTGTAAGCTGGAGCAAGGGTTCAGTATCAATGGTCAGCGCATTGGACATCTGGGTAATTGAGATATTATTACACATACCGCAGTGTTGAAATGAACTATAATGATATGTAAGACAGGAATATGAAAAGGCAGGGGATTTCACTTTCTTGCTATTCTGACTAGGGACAAGTGAAGGGTGTGGTATCTTCGTCGTGGCAAGTAGCCTGACAATGGAGGTCATGGCAGTATCTGGAGCTACAGCCTGGCTAGTGGCAAGGATTTTCACTCAGACATGTTGGAGACACAGACTTTCACACAGACATGCTGGAGACACATACTTTCACACAGACATGCTGGAGACACAGACTTTCACCCAGATATGCTGGAGACACAGACTTTTATACAGACATGCTGGAGACACAGACTTTTATCCAGACATGCTGGAGACACACACTTCCACCCAGACTTGCTGGAGACACAGATTATCACCCAGACATACTCACTCAGCGACTCAATGTGTAAGCTCAGGAAGATAGACATGTGCTGGCTGAAGAGAGTGGGCGGAGTCTCTGGTGAGGTCACGCGTGACAAGCATCATGTTCGTTTGTTTGCCACGACCCGCGGACGTAAAGGGGAAAGAGCCAGCAGACAGGCTTCAGGGTCGGGCTATTGTAGAAAGCGGACGAGCAATTGACCGGGCTGGTTTAGCGTAAGCCGTCCGAAAGAGGAGGGGGAGGTGCGATTAAGCAAATCAAGAAACGGCTGCCAATCTGCAAGTCTGCTGAGACTACAACATCACGTCAAAAGTGGTGAAATCAGAGAGGAGCACTATGCCGGGGGACAATCACATTATTGGTGAAGTCCACCGCTACACGATAGAGGGAACTACTGAAAAACGGTGGGGGAGAGGGCAGATCCGAGCACTTATGGACTGAAGTTTCCGTTGTGAAGTGAACTAGCTAGCTAACTAACAAACAAACAAACTAACAAACAAACAAACTAACTAACTAACTAACTGACTGATAACTAGCTTTCTAACGAACTAATTAACTAACTAACTATCTGGCTGACTAAATAATTAACCAACCAACTAACAAACCAACTAAGAAACTAAATAGCAACTAAGTAACCCACTAGATAACTAACATAAATTATTAGCATGGTAATTTGGATAATTATCGTCATACATCGCTCGTGCTCAAAAGGGCTATCTGTACTCACCGCGTCTTCTGAAGTGCATTCTGGGCCAGGGCATCTCACCACAGAAGAACACATCAACGTATCACATGGCTGTGGGCTCCACACATATAGCAGCGACATCTCTCTGAAGGCTGGTGGTTTGGCTGAGCCACTGTGTAGAGATTGTGTACGCATTATTTCATCTTTCGACACATATTATGTTCATGAGTACAGCAAAATGTAAACTACGTGAGTATCGTATCTACGAATTCCCAAACAGTCTCTTGCATGTTTGCATCACCACCACTACCATGTTCAATGCCGATAAGCATGTAGGCGGTCATATTTCGCCTTCTTAGATGATCACCAGAGTCCTGGATCAGCTCTGTGCTCTTGTGGTTCGACCATCCATTTTGTCAAGCCATCCAGATATTTACTTCTCTGCCTTGACAGTGTTATTTTCTCACCAATCTTGCCAGTTATCATCAAATTCGTCAATTATATTATTCGTAGAACGTGTCCAAACATGGTGACTGCCTATATCTAATTTCTCTAATCAGTTTACGTTGTCCATTCTTTGCTTTTGTTTAGATTACTATTTTGTTGTTTGAAGATTAAGCACAACGTGAGGGGGCAACGCTAATCGTATTCAGGTACGAAACTTTGGCCTTGTCCACGTCAGTTGGAAGCACTAGACTCGAGTTTCGCCCTCGTTTGAGCTCGTCAGTAGTGCATATCCCTTACTGGACCTGTTATCGATCTCCGGATCACTGGCGTGTGGGCGGTTGATCAACCACATGACCACGCGACTCACGCTCGGTGCGACCGAATTATCTATGTAATGACTAACTAACGTTGTGATCATCTTGTGCAGTGGTTCTCAACCGGTGGTGAACCCCCCCCCCCCCCCCAAGGGGTAATTTCGGGGCTTCCAAGGGGGGGGGGGATGAAGATGATTTCAAGATTGCGTTAATACAAGAACCGATTACTTGATCTTGTTTTTCCTTCATACTTTACAGTTCTGTACGTCTCACCCTTCTAAAATTCATTTTATAAAGTAATTAGACCCACAAGTCACGTTTTATGTGGACGTCTAGACTTGTTTTAGTATGTGCTATTAAATTTAGCTTCAATTATTGCGTATACTGTGTAGGGGCAGGGGGGAATTTTTAGGGAGGAAATACGAAAGGGGGGGGGGGAATGACGTTCTAAAATTTGGTGAGGGGCGGAATGACTTCCTAAAAATATGGTGAAGGGAGGCACGGGCCAAAAAAGGTTGCGAACCACTGATCTAGTGTGATAAAAATCTCGTGCCCTCGATTTCCTATATACAGTTTTAATAACAGAAGTCTCAATAAAGAAACGCGATAAAAGCAAACAGTTTGGCGGAAGAATGCAGCGATATACATACCTGAGTTCAAGCGTCTCCGTGTGGAATCCGTACACACTCAATACATTGACACAGCTACATGGTAATTCTGAGGCATCCGTTGACCAAACACACACGGGGCTGCGCTGTAGGCTGGAGGCTGGACCAGACGTGCCTGGACTGCAGACCGCAGGAATCATCAGTAACAGCATTGTTGTGCTGGGAAAGGAGGGAAGTTAGGTCTAGACAGGCATGCATCGTGCAGAGTGACATGCTTCATAAAAAAAAAAAAAATCAAAGATAGGGAGCATCCGTTGCAGCTTGTTCCCAGGGAATCCCGTTAGGACAGAATGAGGATATATACGACTAGTATCATCGGTTTGCACCGCAGGGATCAAGATTTCCGAGTGAGGCATGCATTTGTGTCAGATGTACTTCCTCCAGATAGATTCCATCCCAGGTCATGAGCGAACACTACCTGTGGGCAGGTGTACTTGTCCTAGCCTTTTTTCACGGCAGAGAACTAATAAAAGTTAGCTGCATATCTTTTACAGGACGTCGCAGTCAACTCAAGCATGTTTTGGCTGCGTATGATCAATGGGCAAATTTTACTTTCAGTAGCTTGCGATTACTTTCTGAATGACCAGCACTCAAACCATAGTAAGGAAACCAAGGCAATGCGGTCTGCTTCCGAATCGCACGCAGCTGTGTTTCGAACGCAGTATGCGGGACAACGCATTGCGTTTAAATCCCCTTCACCACAGAGACGGTGTGGTGTAGGAATATTCCCCAATTGTAATGCTCAGTGAAAGCCATTTACATTATAATACTTGTTCATTTGATATTTGTTTAGCACTGAATTAATTCAGATTCCGATGGTTAAATACAAGCAGAACTACTAGGGGGCTTTACATGAAAACTTGAAAAGTGTGATAGTTACCACGATAACCATGACTTTGTCACGTAACATCAGGGTGCAGACCAAAATGGTGATTTCATAGGGACAGAGTAAAGATGGCCGCCCCACTTTTGACATGCACCAAAGATAAACAGCGTACTATTATCTTTTCTTTTTTTTTG